>CM034354.1:111206430-111388760 GCA_019925275.1 Mytilus edulis
ACGTCTTTTCTATTCAAATGTACTTGCCGGAATAAATTGACGACATAAATTATATAGCATCGTTGTATAACATAACATTAAAAGGAATGTTTGATATAAAATTGCATATGAAAATGTATAATGTGATAAAATCACTAATAAAATTTGAAAAAAATTAAAAAAATAAGTTATTTAATTCTTCATGCATACATTGTATTAGTAAATCATTTAAAAAACCTCAATAATACTGGATACAATTTTCAAATACCCATTACATAAACTATGTTGTATTCACAATGTACGTTCAATAAAACAGGAATCTCTTTTATTCAAGAAATGACAGAGCTTTTTTCTTTTGTCTGTGAAGACAAAAAAGAAAACAAAAGGTGCACAGCATGTTATTTTCAATAGAAAGAGACAAAAAAATGACAGTCGATCCTCATAATTTTATTAAAAATTTCTTTTTTAGCCTAAATAAATCACAATAAAACGTTATTGACGTCACGGTCACATGACACAATTTTGTCTTTATGCTGATAAACAAAATACTGCCAGACAATCAGATGACGCGTTTTATCAAAAAAATAATTATTAATGCTTGAATGCTAAGAGTAAACTGTTCCTATGAAAAACTTACTAGCATGTAAATTAGAATTGTGTAAAATATTAACTACAAACAAAAATAAAATTATCTAAACTGGTTTACGGACGTCAAAACATTTTTTGTAATGGTTGGACCCTACTAAAAACTAAAATGATTGTTTTTTTTTAAATGAACTAAATTTCCAAAGGTATCAAACCTTAGCATTTAAGCATATCAATATAACATGTAAGTTAAAGTTCTCGCCACGTCATTAAATGTCTTTCATCATTGATCAAATCATTAATTTATCAGACTATTTTGTCAGAACATTTTCAGTACAAGGTTTTGATACCACATGTTCATCTGTGTATTGTCCCAAAAGTTTGATGTCATTAAATGCTAATCGTTCTTTTTCATGACGTTGTATACATTGTAACTCTGTTCACCTTACACATATATTGACGTTGGTTAGCGCAAGTCTCCATCAAAGATGTCAATTTTAATCCCCTTAGTTCTCTTTAGACAGATGATGATTTTAATGTCAACAGGGTTTTGATATTTTGTTCTTCCTTCACCTTACGTTCATTGACGTTCATGTCAAAAAAGACAAACAGACAAACAATAGTACACATGACACCACATGGAAAAATAAAAAAAGCAACACGAATCCAATCCAAATCTAGCAAGGGATGATCTCAGGTGCCCCGGAAGGGTAAGCAGATCATGCTCTACATTTTGCATCCGTCGCGTAGCTCATAATTACACATAGTCTTATTCGGTAGGTCACATTCATGAAAGGGCAGGGAATTGTAGTTACGACGTAAGTAACATATCCGATATCATTTGTGAAACGGTTATTTCATAACGGTCAACCAACTCGTGATGGCGTTCATTTTGAGCTCTTGGTTTAATAGCTTCCCTTTAGCAAGAAAATTAGGATCAACTAACAGATATAAACCCCGTATGCAGGTGCTGCTGGAATGTTGCTACTAAGAAATGAAATTCACAGTTGGAAAGCTGAAGTCATCTTTTTTGTCGTTAAGTTTTGTTTCCAACCGACCCGCATTGTCAATTTCTAGAAATATGTCAAGATATGATGCCGACTGAACTGTATCTGTTTTATCCTTTATCTCTAGTTCGATTGGATAAATGCGTTCAACATTGTTACCAAATGTTGAACTATTTAGTGAAAGAACATCATCAATCAGCGGAAAGTAGAGTGAATAAAATGATATTGCTTACTTCTTGTATTTCTTCCTCCGAACGTAGCAAATCTGTTGTCAATCAGGAAAACGTGCATCTTGATTATGTCAGTTTCAGAGAATTTTTTGTTTGAAATAGAGTAATCCTTTTCATAGAAGGATTAATCCCTCCCTAAGACAAGATACCTGTAACATTATACGCCTGGTACCTTTGATAAATGTAAACATGGCTGCACATTTTCTTGAATCTTGTCCTAACGGAATACACGGAGATTACTGACTCAAAATGTATTGCAAGTCACAGTAAGAAACGTGTTTAAACATGTACAAAGTTGGTGATGTTTTCATATATGTATAGGAAAGTGTGGTATGAGAGCCAAATATATGACACCACGTTAACTCCATTAACAAATAATATTCATATAAATCTATAGTAGGTGTGATGATATATAATGCAGGTCGATGCATGTCTTGTAGTATTTTTGATACAACACCTTTACTTAGACTTTGTTCATGTGGGTATACCTTGACACTACATTCGATAATAATCTGCATACGTGTGGCATGATTAATAACCTAGCTTATTTTATAATAAGGGCAATTATGGTAATTGATGCCTTCCCTAACAATTTACCTTCCTTCTTAATCTTAAATACCGAGATAAATATTCAGCTGGTCTGACTTATTTCTATCTTCAGATTTTGAAATTAAACCCAATCAATACAAATGCTACGTTTTTAGTTTTCTATATTTGGTCATGTGTACTATTACATGTCTGTCAGTCGTTTTAATTTTTAGCCGTGACGTTATAGAATTATTTTAGATCTACGAGTTTGACTGTCCCTCTGGTATCTTCCGTCCCTCTTTTGTAACCAAAGTGAATCTATAAATTTATGAAAACTTAAATATATCAGTCAAATACATATATGACACTGTCTGAAACGGTTTATGTTGACAAAAACAAATAATGAACAGAAGAGTAACACTACTTGAAACGATTCGTATATAATAGACAAACACATCAGCCAACATATCGATTACATCAGGCTTTGTTTGCATCTGTCATACTGGAACATTTCATAACTCATTAAATGGATTTGGTTAGCTCATTGGTGAAGGTCATAGTGACATATAACTAACTAAAACATAATTATGTGTATTGAAGGATTCTGGGATGGAGACGAGACCGATTGAACGTAATAACTCCAAATGTAAGAAATATTTCTTAGATAAATAAGTTTATTTGTGTTGACGTCTGTATTAAAAAGAACATTTCCAATCGAAGCACCTAAGCCCCATCCCTTTAGATATTCAGGACAGATCTGAACTTGATTGTATAACCCTTTTTTTCTCTAAATTACCAAACGTTTATGCTATATGTTTTCGTTTGGATTTTTGTCTCTTTAGCAATCACACGACATAATCGTATTGATAAAAACATGATTTTTTTTTAATATTTAATAAGGGTGACTGGGTTATAGAAATATGGTCACTTGGTCTTCCCCCGACCGGCAGTAAAACGCTTGCCGAAGTGGGGCGTCCGTTTGGCTGTGCGGGAGGTATCAAGTTCGCAGTCACGTCCGGTCAGAAGGGGGACGTTAAATCCGATGCCTCGTGTTAAGAGAGTGCCACGCTCTTTGCACGTTAAGAACCCTTGCAACAACTCTTTGAGGGGTCCTTAGGTGGCCTGTTGCAAGGCAAAATTTCTGTCCCATCCAATATACACTCCTTTTCCGGTGGCAGTCCAAATTTCTCCGACCATCATCCCGGATGGCCTATATTGTATCAACCTACCTATTGTATTTATTGTGAACTTGTTCTCGTCCTGAATATGCATGAAATATTTGCCACTGGACGTTAAGCAACCAACAATCAATCAATAATATTTGATAATACAGCTAATAAAATACATACTTTTAATAAATATTCATGGATTTGAAATTATTGAACCATAAAATAATTTTTTGACTCGTCACATTGAATAATCTGCGAAGTGAAATATGTAAAATGTGAAGATTCAAAACAATTATTTCATGGTTCAATAAGTTCAAAATAAATTATAGCCATTCATTATAAAGAATTTTTAATCAAAAATAAGGCTCAATGAACTTTTCATATTAGCAATAACAACGTACACATATGTTGGCGTACGAAAACACAACGTCAGAATGGGCGTGTCGCCATAAAAATTAACACGATTGAAAATAAAACTAATAATTTTAACCAATCAGAAGACAGTAAACACATCAAATTTATTTATACAGAAATAGTGGATTATAATTTAGAACGCCAGACGCGCGTTTCGTCTACACATGACTCATCGGTGGCGCTCATATCAAAATATTTATAAAACCAAACAAGTACAAAGTTGAAGAACATTTAGGATCCAAAATTCCAAAAAAAAATTCAGAATTATACGAATACATAGCTGCGAAGAATTAACTTGAAAAGGTCAACCTCAGACGTTATTACAGTTATCCTGCTATTCATGTGCACAATTATTTGATGTATTTACTTTCGGGTTGCTGTGAACAGAATTTTATTTCATTTTAATTAGATTCATTTTTCCCAGCTCTGCTGCATTTATTCCTTTTGTTATGCCTCAGAAGAAGAAAAAGGTTCCGTAGGTTTTTTTCAATTGCAACTGTTCACACCGAGAAATCGACATAGCGTTTACACATGGGTTACGAAACATGTGGATTTAATTGTTGGTATATTTGAACAGTCAGTATTATGTACATTTCGGAGTCTGCGCTAAGTATAGATATATCGAGAATGTTATCACGGTGTTGTTTACAAAGCGAAAGAAGCATGTCATAATAGATTCAAGCACAATCCTTCCCTTAAGGGATTTAGTATCATAAATCATAAAATATGTGAGAATAACATTACCTGTATCATTCTAACATTTGGTCAATGTCTGTGTGAGGTAACAAGAGGCATCTTGATAGATCTACAAAAGATGTGATAAGAGTGCCAATGATACAACTCTCCATACAAGTCACAATTTGTAAAGGTAAACCATTATATGTCAAAGTACGGCCACCAGCACGGAACATTGGCTTACACCGAACAGCAAGCTATAAAGGGCTCCAACATGACTAGTGATACCTACTCAAACAGGAAAATCAACGGTCCCAAGTCAACATTGTGTAAGTAAGGTAACCAGAGGTATCCAAAGTCAATATATGTATATGTGTAAGGTGATTAGACGTAATCAAAGTAATCATCTGTAAAAGGAGGGTGACTACAGGTAACCTAAGTCAATAGTTGTGTAAGAAATCCGACTATGACGAACAACTTCAACGTTAACCCCTTCTTACAAAAATATGGACTGAAAAAAAAGTATGGTTAATTAACGATTTTATCAATGTAATAACATGACAAGAATTTTAATTTACATCTGTTAATTAAGTTACGCTCTTATTAATCTAGCTGTAATAGTTTATGAAACAACACTCACTTTTAATTAGTTTTTGGTTTTGTGCAAGCATAACGAATGTCTTGCTAAACTGTTTTTTTTTACATTTCAACTTGGACCTCCATAAACCAGTTCATGTAATTTTATTTTATGTGTAGATAATATTTAGAGTAATCATATTAAAGCATTCCAATATATTATTTTTTTTTAATTGCAATTCTTAAATGTTTTACAATGTTTTATGAACCTGACCCAAATACCGATCTATGATTTTCTTCGGCACATTTTACCAATTTAAAAACATATACCTCATGTCTGGTTCACACGTACATTTAATTCGAAATTATTTCAAATCAAATGCGAATCGAATTCCCTTATCGCGTTAACAATCTCTTCTTTTTTCTATTCGAATTAAAAGTTAACGTCGTGAATTTGACGGGCGTTGCAATTCAAATTAGAATTGACGTTAGGACGTAAAACGTTTCGAATGCGATTTAAACTAATTCGAATTATATAATGCGAAACGAATTCGAATTATGTGTGAACTTAGCATGAACTACAAAATACTTAACGTAATGGATGATTTAAAAATGATAACCACTATTATTGGGCTATTTTCTATACTTTACTGATATGCTACTGATATGCTGAAGAATAAAAAAACTAAAGATTTCATTTTTTTCAAAAATTATGAATCATTTAACCAATTATAAATTTTCTGATGCCATTATTATTCAAATAAAATTGAGAATGAAAATGGGGAATGTGTCAAAGAGACAACAACCCGACCGTAGAAAAAAAAACAACAGGAGAAGGTAACCAACAGGTCTTACAAAACATACATTTAGATGTTTTGTTTTAATAGCATGAGGCTATATAATTTCTGTAAACAAATTTAAAAAGAAAAGACGCCCAATATTATTTTTTTTACAATTTAATTGAATATAATTTATTTTTAAATATCTTTTAATAATTTTTATAATGTACCAAAGTACGTACAACTAAAAAAAGGAGAGTTTATTGTGCTTCCGAATGAATTTTCTAAATTTTCATTCATTCGAAACGCGCAAAATAAAATTCAAAGATGTATAAATACTTCTTTTATCTCTTCCAGTAGGCGACCACCGTCAATAAACTCATCATAGATACCAGGATTACATTTTGTATTAACCCCTGACGAGCGTTTCGTCTGCAAAAGACTCATCAGTGACGTTCGAATCCAAAAATATTTTAAAAAAGGCCAAATAAAGTACAGATTTAAAGAGCATCGAGGACCAAAGTTCATAACTAGTTGACTATCCTGTCACATACTTGGGATGCTAAAAAGACCTAAATGGAATAAACAAACTCCGTTTTAAACGTTTCAAGAAAAAATAAACTAACAAATAAAAAAACCTCTTTAAACAGCCTTACTATTTATATTCTGACATCATAACAGAACACAAAATTGAACTAAGATATCTTTTGGCAGTTATTTTTGTTACCTTTTCGGTCATATATAATTGTATCCCCTTACAATGTAACTTTCGATTTTTTTTGTTGCTTTATGAGTTTCAGATAAGGCCAATTCAGAAAATACATTCGAAATTACCAAAGATTCAAAAGGTAATTATTCTACTAGTTGTGTGCATTCGTGAAGAATAAAAATCAATCCAGAAAGGCGATTCGGACGCACCTAATTTTTATTTGGCGTTAAGTTTATTGTCTTACATTTAGTTGATGACCAGATGTTACCAAGGTCAATTGTATTGTAGTTTTCAAGTGACGAACGGTAACCAAAGTCAATATCTGTGTGATGTGACAAGGAGTAAATTTTGTATAGAAAAAAAATATATCAGTTCAATTCGGTATTTTGTTATTCTTCATTTTAATTAAGTACGATTTTGTGTTTAGACGATATGCCATGTTGCGTCAAACGCGCGATTCTAAGCCAGAGTCAATGTTAATTTAATCATTCGATCCCAGAACTTACAATATTTCAATCATTTATTGAGGGATTTACCATATCTAATTAAAATTAAAAAATAAAAACAATGAATAATATTTGTTTTCTTTTTATTGTGATTAAGATACTTGTGGTACATGTATATCCACTTATTATGTTATTGTTTATGATATTCTCATAATCTTGTCATTAATTTTTGCTAATGTGCTTTGTGTATATGTCTTTGATGTTACTTCGATACATATAGCGTGGCTCTGTGCTGTTGTAAAACATGTTTGTATGCCTGTCTTTCATTTTTGCTACGTACTTTGTCGATATGCCTTTTTATGTTTCTTTGATACGTATATGACGTGGCTCTGTACTTATACATCCCTTCATTGTGTTATTGTGCTATGTTAAATGTGTGTATTCATGTTTTAATTTTTGTTAATATGCTTGATCTATATACCAGTTTGTGCTTTATGTTACATTCAATTTGTATTTGTTTGCTTTTTAGTGATTAAGATTATAACACAATCATGGTGTCTGTTTGTTTTATTCGTGCATCGTTGTCAATATAATCGAAATTGATGCGATTGTCGAAGAAGTGAGAGGTATAACACCAGGTTCAATCCACCATGTTCTACATAGAAAATACCTGTACTAAGTTAGGAATATGACAGTTGTTATCCATTCGTTTGATGTGTCTGAGGTTTTGATTTTTCCATCTTGAATTTTTCTCGGAGTTCAGTATTTTTGTGATTTCACTTTTTACTTGTTCAGATATCGTGACATGAAACACAAACAAATACACGTATAGGGTATTTGTATCGGAACTAAACACATTTATTAACATAAAACAGATGTTGGCATGACACGGGTTATGTTCTTCTCATATATGTTATGATGGTATGATACTAAATCCTTTAACGGGAAGGATTGTGTCTGATATTTATAATCTTTCGATCAGTTTAATTGAAGTCTGGAGCTGGCATGTCAGTTAACTGCTAGAAGTCTGTTGTTGTTATTTGCGTATTATTGTCATTTTGTTGTTTTTCTTTTGTTACATCTTCTGACATCAGTCTCGGACTTCTCTTGAACTGAATTTTGATATGCGTATTGTTATGCATTTACTTTTCTACATTGACTCGAAGTATAGGGGAGGGTTGAAATCTCATAAATATGTTTAGCCCCGCTGCATGTTTGCGCCTGTACCAAGTAAGTATAACAGTATTTTAATTTTAGTTTCTTGTGTACAATTTGGAGTTTAGTATGGCCTTCATTATCACTTAACTAGTATACATTTGTTAAGAGGCCGGCTGAAGGACGCCTCCGGGTGTGGGAATTTCTCGCTACATTAAAGACTTGTTGGTGACCTTCTGCTGTTGATTTTCTATGGTCTGGTTGTTGTCTCTTTGACACGTTCCCCATTTCCACTCTCAATTTTAATTTCAGTTTTACCAGTAAACTTACATTTATTTACCAGCCTGTTGAAAAAACAAATATAGATTTACCTACTGTGACAGACCTGGAGGTTTAATAAAGCATGAACACAAATATAGATTTACCTACTGTGAAAGACCTGGAGGTTTAATAAAGCATGAAAACAAATACAGATTAAACTACTGTGGAAGACCTGAAGGTGTATTAAAGCATGAAAACAAATATAGATTAACCTACTGTGGAAGACCTGAAGGTGTATTAAAGCATGACAACAAGTATAGATTAACCTTCTGTGGAAGACCTGAAGGTGTATTAAAGCATGAAAACAAATATAGATTAACCTACTGTGGAAGACCTGAAGGTGTAATAAAGCATGAACACAAATACAGATTAACCTACTGTGGAAGACATGAAGGTGTATTAAAGCATGACAACAAATATAGATTAACCTACTGTGGAAGACCTGAAGGTGTAATAATGCATGACAATAAATATAGATTAACCTACTGTGGAAGACCTGAAGGTTTAATAAAGCATGAACACAAATACAGATTAAACTACTGTGGAAGACCTGAAGGTGTATTAAAGCATGAACACAAATACAGATTAAACTACTGTGGAAGACATGAAGGTGTATTAAAGCATGACAACAAATATAGATTAACCTACTGTGGAAGACCTGAAGGTGTAATAAAGCATGAAAACAAGTATAGATTAACCTACTGTGGAAGACCTGAAGGTGTAATAAAGCATGAAAACAAATATAGATTAACCTACTGTGAAAGACATGAAGGTTTATTAAAGCATGACAACAAATATAGATTAACCTACGGTGGAAGACCTGAAGGTGTAATAATGCATGACAATAAATATAGATTAACCTACTGTGGAAGACCTGAAGGTGTAATAATGCATGACAATAAATATAGATTAACCTACTGTGGAAGACCTGAAGGTGTAATAATGCATGACAATAAATATAGATTAACCTACTGTGGAAGACCTGAAGGTTTAATAAAGCATGAACACAAATATAGATTAAACTACTGTGGAAGACCTGAAGGTGTAATAATGCATGACAATAAATATAGATTAACCTACTGTGGAAGACCTGAAGGTGTAATGAAGCACGAAAACAAATATAGATTAACCTACTGTGGAAGACCTGAAGGTGCAATAATGCATGACAATAAATATAGATTAACCTACTGTGGAAGACCCGAAGGTTTAATAAAGCATGAAAACAAATATAGATTAACCTACTGTGGAAGACCTGAAGGTGTATTAAAGCTTGACAACAAATATAGATTAACCTACTGTGGAAGACCTGAAGGTGTAATAATGCATGACAATAAATATAGATTAACCTACTGTGGAAGACCTGGAGGTTTAATAAAGCATGAACACAAATACAGATTAAACTACTGTGGAAGACCTGAAGGTGTATTAAAGCATGAAAACAAATATAGATTAACCTACTGTGGAAGACCTGAAGGTGTATTAAAGCATGAAAACAAATATAGATTAACCTACTGTGGAAGACCTGAAGGTGTAATAAAGCATGACAACAAATACAGATTAAACTACTGTGGAAGACCTGAAGGTGTATTAAAGCATGAAAACAAATATAGATTAACCTACTGTGGAAGACCTGAAGGTGTATTAAAGCATGAAAACAAATATAGATTAACCTACTGTGGAAGACCTGAAGGTGTAATAAAGCATGAAAACAAGTATAGATTAACCTACTGTGGAAGACCTGAAGGTGTAATAAAGCATGACAACAAATATAGATTAACCTACTGTGGAAGACCTGAAGGTGTAATAAAGCATGAAAACACATATAGATTAACCTACTGTGGAAGACCTGAAGGTGTAATAAAGCATGACAATAAATATAGATTAACCTACTGTGGAAGACCTGAAGGTGTAATAATGCATGACAATAAATATAGATTAACCTACTGTGGAAGACCTGAAGGTGTAATGAAGCATGAAAACAAATATAGATTAACCTACTGTGGAAGACCTGAAGGTGTAATAATGCATGACAATAAATATAGATTAACCTACTGTGGAAGACCTGAAGGTTTAATAAAGCATGAACACAAATATAGATTAAACTACTGTGGAAGACCTGAAGGTGTAATAATGCATGACAATAAATATAGATTAACCTACTGTGGAAGACCTGAAGGTGTAATGAAGCATGAAAACAAATATAGATTAACCTACTGTGGAAGACCTGAAGGTGCAATAATGCATGACAATAAATATAGATTAACCTACTGTGGAAGACCCGAAGGTTTAATAAAGCATGAAAACAAATATAGATTAACCTACTGTGGAAGACCTGAAGGTGTATTAAAGCTTGACAACAAATAAAGATTAACCTACGGTGGAAGACCTTAAGGTGTATTAAAGCATGACATCAAATATAGATAAACCTACTGCGGAAGACCTGAAGGTGTAATAAAGCATGAAAACAAATATAGATTAACCTACTGTGGAAGACCTGAAGGTTTAATAAAGCATGACAACAAATATAGATTAACCTACTGTGGAAGACCTGAAGGTGTAATGAAGCATGAAAACAAATATAGATTAACCTACTGTGGAAGACCTGAAGGTGTATTAAAGCATGAAAACAAATATAGATTAACCTACTGTGGAAGACCTGAAGGTGTAATGAAGCATGAAAACAAATATAGATTAACCTACTGTGGAAGACCTGAAGGTGTAATGAAGCATGAAAACAATATAGATTAACCTACTGTGGAAGACCTGAAGGTTTAACAAAGCATGAAAACAAATATAAATTAACCTACTGTGGAAGACATGAAGGTGTAATAAAGCATGAAAACAAATATAGATTAACCTACTGTGGAAGACATGAAGGTGTAATAAAGCATGAAAACAAATATAGATTAACCTACTGTGGAAGACCTGCAGATGTAATTAAGCATGAAAACAAATATAGATTAACCTACTGTGGAAGACCTGCAGATGTAATTAAGCATGAAAACAAATATAGATTTACCTACTGTGGAAGACCTGAAGGTGTATTAATGCATGAAACCATGCAGTTTGTGTTCAGACGATATACTATTCTGCTTGTTCAGATATCATGAAATGTAACAGATACAAATACAATTTCAGTTTTATCAATAGATTTACAATTATTTACCAGTCTGTTGAAAAACAAATATAGATTTACCTACTGTGGAAGACCTGAAGGTGTAATAAAGCATGAACACATAGATTTTGTGTTCAGACGATATTCTATGTTGATTGTTAAAGTGATTAATATATCGTGAAGTGGAGCAAATACAATTACAATTTCAATTTAATCGATAAAGTTACATTTATTAACCAGTCTGCTGCAAACACAATATAGATCTACTTACTGTGTTCGAACTGAAGAGACAAACCTAATAGTTTCCTCGTGTTTATTTAGCACAGACAAATACCGAGGCAGTGATGGGTTACACTAATGTCCTGACAATGTTCTGACAATGTCTTGGGACCAAAACGCAAATCACATTATAAAAAAATGGCAAAGACGATAACTCCGTAGTCCGTAGAAAACCAGGGCTAGATAAAATTGATTACTAAGCGGGGTCTCATATACATATATTGCTCTGAAAGTAAGTCTACAGCAAAACTCAGAGACAACAAAATTACAAGAGGGACAATAGTTATGGACCAACAAGCGTTACAGTTATATAACGGGGCTTTCTTGTGTGTATATGTATTTTGGAACTACATATCATTATTTCGGAAATAAGTATCCGGGATCGATAACTCATTCTTGCCAATTAATGTAGGAACCTAGCACTCGCATATTTGTCTCCATAAAGTCACAGTGTTAATGTTCATGGTACCTTTGATAACTATTCACATGTTTTATCGTATAGAAGTACATGTATATATATATATATAATATAATTAGAGGTTCACAATTATAACTTTCAATACAAAACGTTACTAAATTCCAGCTCTATAAAACAAAATGTTACTTCAAGCTACCACTCCAATATAACTGTGGCCAATACATAAAGTTTCTCACAAGATCGAGTTTTAAGCAGATGTTCTTAATTTCGATTAAAAATGCTTCCACTTTTATTTTTTGTTTATCTAATGAGTTAAAAAATTTTCAACTGATTTTTATAGCTCGTTCTAATGTTGTACTGATATACCACTTCCCAGGTTAGGGGAGGGTTGGGATCCCGCTAAAAACCCCGCCACATTATTTATGTATGTGCCTGTCCCAAGTCAGGAGCCTGTAATTCAGTGGTTGTCGTTTGTTTATGTGTTACATATTTGTTTTTCGTTCATTTTATTTTTACATAAATAAGGCCGTTAGTTTTCTCGCTTGAATTGTTTTACATTGTCTTATCGGGGCCTTTTATAGCTGACTATATGCGGTATGCACTTTGCTCATTGTTGAAGGCCGTACAGTGACCTATAATTGTTAATGTTTGTGTCATTTTTTGTCTTTTGTGGAAAGTTGTCTCATTGGCAATCATACCACATCTTCTTTTTTTTATATTTAATGGTCTTAGTTTAATTGAATAAACTTGAAAATGGTATTGCAGTTCTACTGTGCAACAGATGTATCGAATAAAGTGTCACATTAATCAAGATGACAGATCATTAAACTGATTAAGAACTGACCATCAAATCTTTGATGTAAATGACCACGCCACATAACTGCCCGCTAAACAATATTCGTTTTCAATCGAATTATTAAAATTGTATAAAAAAAATTACGTAAGAATAATCGAAGGCAATGTGAACATTTAAAAAAAAACTTTTTCTTTGACTAAAAGTTATCAAACTAAAATAACTTGTACAAATCTAAACTAATAATAAAAAAGAAGGATAATTGCTATACCAAGTAATTTATCAATTTAGGTCGTGAATAGTTGGGGAAAACTTGCAAAACGATTTGCTCTTAAAATCTAAATTAACAATTATCCTTTCTACTTCAAACTCTTGATATTTATAACTACAACAGAGAAACTAAACAAAAATCATAAAAAAATAGAACACAAGTTTGACCATTATTAATCTATTCAAATACATTAAAGTAAGGTCTTTCCGGAATTTTGACCGTCAAACCAAGCCTAAACGAAATGATAAAATAATTAAAAGCATCAATTATAATCAACTTATCAATATCAGTGGGCACCAAATTAATAAAATCAGCACTAATTAGCTGCAATTTTCACAACTATGAGACCGTATCACTATAGAACCATGTTAACAACAGTTGGTTGGTACTGATCGTACAATAGCAAACAGCTGTGCAACGATCTTAATGAGAAACACCATCAATCAACTTCGTGGGCAATGCCATGAACCTCAAACTTATATTCGCCAGTCTGGTATTTAGATAAATACATTGCCACCAACACATAGACTGGTCAAGAGTGCCATGAAAAAAAACCACAAAGCATATTTTGAGGAAATGTTAATCTAGGTACACAAAACTATCAAACATATCTATATACCTAATGTAAATATACATGTAAGCAGATGTGGTATGATTGTAATCAGACAATTCTCAAAATGATTCAAACACAATATACGAGTTGTACATTGAGGGCAAAAGTCAAGCTCATATGAAGTTTCTCGTGTCACAAGACTCACCATCTTATGGCAATACAGCTTCATGCCACATATTCAGAAGAAATGTCAATTTAAAATTATACTTTTAGGTCATGGTAATATACCAAGTAATACATTGTATCATGATGACACACAAAAAGTGCATATGTCAAGAGTCAAAAAGTCATAGTCTGGTCAAGAGTTCTATGTCAAATATACACAAAGCAGTCCTGCACGAATGTTCATCATTGACACGTAACATTGTCTTGTGTCATGATGCACTACACATGTCAAATACAGAGAACATGGGTCAGGGACAGAAACAGAAAAGACATATGACTCAATCAACGTACTTGTATTGCAGGTCACTACAAATGCCTTCAAAATAGAACATAAACTCTCGCAACATTTCAAGATTAAAACCGTCTTTCACAAAAGCTTGCACATGATTCTTTGCAACGATTATCTTACCACTGTTAATTGAAAATCGTGTCGTGCAGTTATGTCAATAAATAAAACGGTAAGATGAGACATTGAAACACTTAAAACTAGGGTTAATCTTTACCATTAATTTTGTAACTTTACTATGTGATAGCAATATGGTAACCTGATAGAAACAACTGATGCCGTCATGAAAGGAATATTTGCAATAGTACGACCAGAACAATACAAGACAAAGTTGAAAACAAATGAAAGAAATTATACCTACGACTTTTCTTATCAAAATGCACAAGTAAGGAACCGTAGTTTTCATATAATGTACTCTTCTAAAATATTCGCTCACGTTGAACAATGGACATCAACACTGAATATTCATACAAACGATCAATCTTGTAAATAAATGAATAAATAAATATATATATAGTTAAAATTTACATGCCAAATATTGAAAGGCCCGTTATCAATTGAATACAGATTGTCTGATCGTAATACAATTCAAAATAAAGTTAGAAACAAGCTTGCTGTCATTAATAAAGGCAACAGTAGTATACAGCTGTTCAAAACTCATAAATCCATGGACAAAAAACAAAATCGGGGTATCAAACTAAAATAAATGTTTTAATTTAACGTTCGCTGGTAGCGTAATTAAATATCTATTGTATTTTTCTGGATATCATTTGATGTTTTTCTTATTTTTTCATAACGTTTTCAAAACAGCAATGGATTGGATTCGTCCTGTTTGGATTGAGACTTGCATAGTGTACAACGGCGTTGGTCAAGTGGCACATTACGGCGTTGGTCAAGTGGCACATTACGCAATCTTACCTTTTAGATCTGTACATGTAAAGTTCTGCTTCGCATCCGGACTTTCACAGATCGGTGTTGTCTTGATAATATTTTTGTTTCAAGTATGGCATCATTTTGTAGTCAGTTTTATTTTTTTTGTATGTACGTAGTTTAGGCAAATTTTCTGACGCATTTACTGTTAACACAACTGGGTCGATGCCGTTGCTGGTGGACATTTCGTACCAAGGGTATCACCAGCCCAGTAGTCAGTGTTGTCATGAATATCAATAATACGGTCATTTGAATAAATGTACTGTTTGCAAAATTATGAATTGTTTGAAATGCGAAGATTATGCCAGGCAATAGATAACCTTAGCCGTATTAAACAAATTTTTTTTTTAGAATTTTGGGTTCTCAATGCTCTTCAACTATTAAATGGTAAGCCTTCTTACTTATTCGATCTGAGTGTCACTGATAAGTCTTGTATTGATGAAACGCGCGTCGGGCGTATCAAGTATGGGCCTGGTACCTTTGACAACTGTTTGCACCACTGGGTTGATGCCACTGCTGGGTGACGTTTCGTCCTCGAGGGTATCTCCCGCACTAGTCAGCACTTAGGTGTTCAATTACATTTGCATATGGTCATTATTATAAGTTGCAAAAGTGTGAATTATTCGAACGCTAAGGAAGTTCTCATCCTAGGCATAGATGAGTTTCATGTTGACGAAATGTACGATTGGTACCTTTGATAACTATTATAATCAATATTTGCTTTTATGACAACTGTACTGTATGTTCTTTGCTCATTTTTAAAGTCCATGCGATGACCTATAGTTGTACATGTCTGAGTCATTTTGGTCACTTGTGGACAGCTGTCTCATTGGCATTAATATCACATCTTCTTATTATATTTACAGATGTAAAACTTCAAATATAAATTGAAAAAAACCAAATACATTAAATTGGAAAACTGTTTTAGACAATTATTCAGATTAAGCTAATGAGTTTACAACTCTAAATAAAGCTGATTTTGTTTAATTGATAGCATTGTATGTCCAGTGGCAGATATGTCATACATAATTAAGACAAGATGCAAAGTTGAACGACCTGAAGTTAATGATTACAATTTTTGAGTGACAATTTATTATAATATAGCGTTGGCTAGACGAAAAACTTCCAGAATACCCTACTAGGAACTATATCAAATCGCACGTTACACTACATGTATAAAGTCCCTTTTATATTTCCACTGTTGACGAATGTGAATACAAAAAGGACACTGTTTTACAATCATTAACGTCCACTTAAAGTAAATCAGATAAAACATGTATGGACCTTTTTTGTTACCAATTTTTCACGGTTTCGAACATGTTAGTTTTACAACTCACATGAATCATGCCTGCTTGTTGATCAGATATATAAAAAATCAAAAGCACTGTGGTTCTCTGAAATTGTAAAGTATTTTACTGGCTGTTATTTCGCCGACATTATTTCAAACCCCTGGATTATAAGAGGACTTATCTAATTAGTCAAGATTAACTTTGAGTAGATTATACCTCAACGGAAAGAATTACACCGAGTTAATAGATTTCGAGGTACACTCTAAACAAAATATATTCTTTTCAAATAGTTAGCAAAGGTACCAGGATTATAATTTAGTACACAGTTAGATTGTCCCAGGTATCTTAGATAACTATTTTGCCTTGAAAAACAATGCACATGTGACGAACAGGTTTATAATTTGAAATAACGGAATGATTGACAGCACAATATTTTAGCATGTTAGCTGTAATAATATGTTGACCATTAACACTTTACACTGAATCTCTATATTGGTGATAATCTGAATACATCCGTCATAAATGACATCGTTTAAACTAATGGTATGTGTTGGCGTGATTTGTTTTCATATGTCACACAGAAACATATTATAACTGATTAAATGGATCTGTTTTGCTTGTGTTGAACATGTTGAAGATCATAGTTACCTATATTTAACTAAAACGTATGTTTATGGGGTAATTCAGGGATCGAAACGAACTTAATAACTCCAAATGTTAGAAATATTTCTTAGAGAAATGAGTTCAGTTGTGTTGACATCTGTATTACAAAACAACATTTCCAATCGACGCTTCTAATCTCCGTTCATTCTGTTGTTAAGGAAAGGTTTGAAATTGATTGTATAACATGTTCTTCTCTTTAAATGACGTAAAGTTTATGTTATCTTTTTTCTGTAGGTTGGTTGTCTCTTTATCAATCACACAACATCATCTTATTTTTATGTTGATAACAATATAAAATATTCTTAGAGAAGTAAACACAAAATAACACTGAATAATTTTATTTTGATTAAATTTTTAGATATGATTTTTATCAACACATTACTTTTTTATTACAATATATACAATAAGTTTATCATAAAAATAAACAAAAGTAACAATGAGTATATAGATATTCACTTCAATTTATAATTACATAGCTCCTTATTACGTAAAACTTTCAGATTCCAGTGCATTTTTATGTATATTAATGGAATGATAAATTCTTCCAAATTTAATTATAGGTCCAAACGTCTAAACCAATTTTGCAACTCTGTATACTAATTAAAACAAATGTTACACGAATACGGGAGGAAATGTATAAATGAAAAGGAATTAGTCTTTTTGAAAATTGTCTCATTATGTATAAAAATTACATTACAGAAGAATCTGGGGGTATTTCTTTTGAAAATTTATAATATCTTATGAATTGCGTAATATTCTAGAGTACACATTTAGATCCAGTTATAAAAAGAAGCATAGGACTGCTGTGAATAGAAGTCAGAACTATTTAAATGAATATGTATTAATGTATAAATACATATTTTGCACACCTTTTTAGATTTTGTGTGTGTGGTTGTCACACAGGTGTTTGGTTGCGTCTGAACATTGATCCACTCGCTATATACTTTGAGATAAATTAATTTAAACTAGTTAACTTTCTTTCCAGCATCTTTACTGTAATATCTGAAAAATCATTTATTATAAAACAAACCACACACATTTGATAGACAGTAATCCAGCTACAAAACAATTGAAATAGCATACCAATTAACATAAACTAGTTGCTGATTCTTGTGTACAGTGTAATCACGTCTATATACATTCAGTAAAACATTGAATACACAGGATGAAGATCAAAATAAGACAAAATCTCAGTTGTTTGACTGTCGTATCAAATTCCACTATATTGTAATAAGGTGTGAGAAAAACTACAGATATAAACAATCAATTGTCAAAAATAGGGGTACAGCAGTCAACACCATTGTGTTTTAATCTTAATCACTACAAAAACAAACAGACATATCAACAAGAAAATCAGAATTGCATTTAGACAAAGTGCATTTATAAGTTTAAGCGAAACACAATAATATATAAAAAGAACATAAAAATAATTAACTATATGGAATAATGTACATGATAATCATAAAAATACAAAAGTTGTTAAATACGGAATGTACAGTATTAATACAGAGTACAATAAAAACTGGATATGGATGATACAGCATGACATTCATGATAAGACAAAAATGAACAACATGGAAAATAGAGTATACAAATCATAATAAGACAACATTAATAAACAATACGGACGATACAGCATTAAAATAATGTTAAGACGATTGAGACAATATGAGAGATACAGCATGTTAGTCATGTTAAGAAACGTTATGTTTAAAATAGAAGATACAGTAGGAAAATTATAAAATGACAAATACTGTTTGAAATGGTAGATACAGCATGAAAATTAAAATAGACAATTACTGTTTAAAATGGTAGATACAGCATGAAAATTAGAATAGACAAATACTGTTTAAAATGGTAGATACAGCATGAAAATTAGAATAGACAATTACTGTTTGAAATGGTAGATACAGCATGAAAATTAGAATAGACAAATACTGTTTAAAATGGTAGATACAGCATGAAAATTAAAATAGACAAATACTGTTTAAAATGGTAGATACAGCATGAAAATTAGAATAGACAAATACTGTTTAAAATGGTAGATACAGCATGAAAATTAGAATAGACAAATACTGTTTAAAATGGTAGATACAGCATGAAAATTAGAATAGACAAATACTGTTTAAAATGGTAGATACAGCATGAAAATTAGAATAGACAAATACTGTTTAAAATGGTAGATACAGCATGAAAATTAGAATAGACAATTACTGTTTGAAATGGTAGATACAGCATGAAAATTAGAATAGACGATTACTGTTTAAAATGGTAGATACAGCATGAAAATTAAAATAGACAAATACTGTTTAAAATGGTAGATACAGCATGAAAATTAGAATAGACAAATACTGTTTAAAATGGTAGATACAGCATGAAAATTAGAATAGACAAATACTGTTTAAAATGGTAGATACAGCATGAAAATTAGAATAGACAATTACTGTTTAAAATGGTAGATACAGCATGAAAATTAGAATAGACAATTACTGTTTAAAATGGTACATACAGCATCAACATGAAAATATGACAAATTCTGATCAGACTAGAATAGTCTATTAAAAGGTCGACTTTAGAGGAATATTATTTGATAAAACTGCAGAATAATGTATATGCTAGAATAACATTGTTTACTTAATGTGGTACAGTAATATACTAATAACATTAATAATTGGCAATACAGGCAATAGAATATATAAATTAAGGCAACAGTAGTATAACGCTGTTCAAAACTATATACACTTTGAACAAATATTCACGGAACAAAAGCAACAGTGTACAACCAGAAATACTAAAAGTGGAACAATTAAACTCAACAGAGATTGTTTATCAAATATTTCTTCTGTGTATGGTGGAACAACCAGAAAAAAATGATGTTTAGTAAAACTATGCGGCATGATAACATTGCAGACCGAAGTAAATAGTATAAATCAAATTAATACAGTAGCAATCGAACGAATAGTAGTTGGTATTAAATAGAGACAGAAGTTATGGGATGAAAACAAGTTGATATCAAACACAAACAAAAGTATAGGGATGGATAGCATTGCATATCAAACATAAACAGACGTTATAGTCAAAATAGCAGTAGATTAAACAGAAACAGCAGAAACCACAGAAAATGCTGTTCATATCTAGCAGAGTCATACATACTGGGACAAATACAAGTAACTATGAAGTAGGGATAGAAGCAATGGGATGAATGACAATAGATATCTAACACAGCCATACGCCATCAAATGAATAACAATAGATATCTAACAGAGATAGAAGTAATGTGCAAATTAGAAGTGTACATAAGATAACTACAAACGTAATGGAGTGAATGAATATGAACAAAACACAAATCAAGAAACAATAAAAAAGACCATAGTTTCCCAATCTTTTTGCCGTTTTGTTCATGTCACTAGAAACCACTAACAAAGGAGCAATACTTGTTAAAGAAGTGGTATGTCTAATGAATGTGTTCTGTTACAAGCACAACTATAGCTGTATGCTTATTATCAATTGCAATCTTTAACGGAGATTTCCCATCAAGTCTGCATATCTTTGTTTCTGCTTCTTTATCTAACAATAAACGTACAATATCCTCATGTCCTACTTCACATGAATAAAATAAGGGTGTGGTGCCGTCTTCTTTTGTTATGTTAATGTTAGCATTGTTGTCCAAAAGACAACATACTACATCCAACCTACCCATAAAACAAGCTATATGTAATGGAGAGGAACCTGCTACTACATCAAAGGCATACTTCACTGACTTCTGACTGACGTATTCTGTTACACGTGATGATGTACTCGTTACAAGGGTATCGAATATGTTTTGTTCTAATTTTTCTAAAGTTACAGTTGGATGATTTTTTATCATTTCTGCTATATACTGTTTACTATAGATACAGATACTAGAGTCAGCATTATTCTCTAACAGTAACTGTGTTATCTCAATGTTTCCATCCAGTGCACTAAAATATAAAGCATTACCTCCTTCATATGTTTGGGCATTAACGTCTGGTTGATGTTTCATTAATGGCTGGACAGGACTCGGACTGTTACTGATTCTGATGGTATTATAAACAAATGACGTACTAAGTGATGTATTGTCACATGGATCAGGATTCCTCTCTAACAGTAATCTAACTATGTCAGTATGTCCACACATACTTGCCTTTATCAGAGGAGTAGATCCATACGTGTTACATAGATTAACATCAGGATTCTTCTCTAACAACAACTTCACTATATCAGTATGTCCGTTTTGACTTGCCTGTAACAGAGGACTCAAGCTATAATTGTCACATAGATTGACATCAGGATTCCTCTCTAACAGTAACTTTACTATATCAGTATGTCCGTTTTGACTTGCCTGTAACAGAGGACTGTAGCCATCCTTGTTACATAGATTAACATCAGGATTCCTCTCTAACAGTAACTTTACGATATCAGTATGTCCGTTGTGACTTGCCTGTAACAGAGGACTACAGCCATCCTTGGTACATAGATTAACATCAGGATTCATCTCTAACAGTAACTTTACTATATTAGTATGTACTTCCTGGCTTGCCATGAACAGTCCACTTGTCCCATCATCTCTACACTGATTCACATCCACATCATTATGTAACATCCACTGTACCATATCAGTATAACCATCATAACAATTCAATATCAGTGGAGTAGAACCTGAACCATAGCTCCCCAGTGGAATCACTGTATCTTTGGTGTTGGCTAATTTAACCTGCTGTAATTTATCAAGTTGTTGCAAGTACTGTATTAACCGTTGTCTGAATGATGATACTTTCATATTATGGTTACAAAACACAACTACCACCTTTCCTGCTACCCAATCCTTGGTAAACCTTTCGAAATACGAATCTAAATAATCATCTGGTATTTCAATAATAAAATCTATGTTACTTGTCTTGTCATCAAATTTCTGCCAAATAAAACGTTGATGTAATAAATTACTATTACCATGGTCTATTAAACATTCAATCATTTTCTGACCAAAGTAATGAGCAAGGACGTCAAACAGTTTATCATGTATAGTTCTATACATACCATTCTGTTTATATATAAACGTACCATCTAGAGTGTCAAGTGCTTTATTTAGTTTAGACTTTGATGTACTTCTGTTGATTCCACAAGCTTCACATGTGTCCTCTATGATATGTCTTTGTTCATCTGTCACTTTATTCTGGAACCATGTTTCTGCTAGTTGATTATTAAAGAGAACACATAAGGCAAGACCAAATATCTTATAGTTCCCATCGTCACCATGCTCACTTAACTTATCTAGCTCACTTTTATAAACATCAAAAGGATTGTTGAAAAATTCGCTCACATCTGCATGTTTCTTGTCATCATATAAAGAACATAACAAAGGGAAAAAATCATTGTTATTAGTTGCGACATCAATCGTATTTATGCTTGTACCAATATATTGATTTGCTATATTATTTTTTTCTTTTGATGTTAGGCATAAGCTATATGATGTTAAGTTACATTCACATGATTTAAAAGGAACTAATATATTAAACTTATCGTCTGTATATACTTGCAACCTACATGATACAATTATCTTACAACATTTATCTGCAATAATTGTGTCAATTACCGGTAATAGTTGTTTCCAGTTCTCGATCTGACTTTGGTTGGCAACGAAATTTCCACAAATGTCATCTACAATGAACACTGTTAGTTTACCTGGTTTGTAATAATTTCTTATATCTGTCGGGGTGTATACAGGTATTATTGTGTATCCCTCTTTCTGTAAAAGAAGTGCTGCATGTCTACTGATAAAAGATTTCCCAGCTCCTGATGGGGCAGTTAAAGTTACACAACTGTTGTCCTGTAAACAATCCATTACATAATCACTGGCTTTTGTAGACACAAACATTTTATCTTTCTTTTTCCAGTCTTTTATTTGTATGTGTATCAGATCTAAACAACAAATACATATAGATAGTTAAGATTTAATATTTGACTATTCATATGGATTATAAAAGAAATGTGATACTTTGTTTAACAAAATTGCTGATTCCAACAAAAACTGGACAAAATGAGAGCATTCAGACTCAAAATTAAATGTTGAATTTGAGTTGAACTGATAACAGATTACACATATGCATAAGCCCATCATGCTAAAAGATTGCAGGATTATGGTCTTTCTTTTTTTTTTTAAATGAATGAACCTCTTATGTTCTTTGGAATACACTGTTCTTGCTCAGTTTCAATATTTATTAATCTTTCTTTTAGATCTGAATTGTTTTATGATTCTAAAATGAGCAAAATTTTGATTTTATTGTCTATTACTGAAAAATAAATCTATGATTACAAATAGTTGCAAGACACATACAACTGATCGCATTGCCATTACAGCTCTGATACTAATAACGTAGGCACTAGACAGGTAATTGTAATTTATACACTAAATGTATTTGATGTATAGCCTATAGTATCGTTGTATAAATATTACGACGGAAAGGCAATTTGTCTAATGAACCATGAACACAAAGATCAGCAATAAAGCTTTCTAATGGCATATTATTAGTTACATGGTGTGTTAGTGACCTACACAGCTACTTTTGATTAGGTACTATTTCTGTACTAAAAATTTATAGTATTGGAAATTTACTTTTAATGTTCAGTACTATTTTCTTACTCAAAAATTATTGTAATATTTAGGTACCTGTACTTTACAGTACTTAATTCGTACTTGAAATTTAGGTACTACAGTTTTTTTTGTTACTACCGATACATTTCCAGCATTTTGAAAGATTTTCTATATCAAATCTCTTAAAGTTATGATTTTCAAACATCGAATTTTGTATTATTTCTGTACCAAAATATTTAGTACTAATCAAGTACTGTAAAATACTACAATAGTTTAAAAATATAGAAATAGTCCTAAATATTAAGAGGCAATTTCCAGTAGTGCATTTTTTTAGAATAGAAATAGAACCTATACAAAAGTAGTTGTGTATACAATATAAATGGGGTCTGTAAATACCATATGGGGTGAGAGTGAATATCGAATCCAATATGGAACTAACTGAACCCATATATATCGCATAGCTAGCACACCGTGTAACGAATTTTTCTTATCGACTATCTTCACATGTTTTTTTGTTGAACATAAATGCAATCATTTCTTCGTGTTAATGGAAATTATTGACCGCAATTGCATTTTTGAATAGGACGGGTTGTTTTTCACAGAATAAAACAATATAAGTTAAAACATACTAAAATATTGTTCGCATTGTTTAAAATTAACAAAAAAAAAATCTTTTGATAAAAAACATGATGCTATTTTATTGGTTATTAGTCATGTTGAAGGCCAGACGATAAATCATTTGTTGAATTCGGATATAATCAGAATTAAAATACTTAAACTTTAGTTTTTGTGGAATAAGAATGCAGTTTAACCTTTATCTTAATACACATTATAAAAGGCAAGCTACATGTAGTCGTTTGTTAGAAATTCATGGACACGGGGTTTGTTCTTTTTATATATTGAATGATTGTATTATACTAAACCCTAAAGGGAGGGATTGTGCTTAATACTCATATGATTAAGACAAACTCTCTGAATCAGTTTAATTGAGGTCTCGATCTGGCATGTCAGTAACTGCTAGTAGTTTGTTATATATTCTGACATTGGACTTAGACTGCTCTTCAAATGCGTATTGTTGTGTGTTTTTTTTTTTGTCTACATTGGCTATATGTAGAGGGAAAGGATCGAGATCTGAAAAAAAAAAGTTTAACCCCGCTTCATTTTTGCGCCTGTCCTAAGTCAGAGGATTGTGGCCTATATAGTCTTGTATGATTTTTAGTTTTAGTTTCTTGTGTATAATTCGGAGTTTAGTATGACGTCCATTATCAGTGAAGTAGTATACATATTTGTATAGGGAGCAGCTGAATGACTTCTTCTGGTGAGGGAGTTTCTTGCTGCATTGAAGACCATTCGGGGGCCTTCGGCTGTTGTCTTTTGACACATTTCCCATTTCTATTCTCAATTTTATCAACAAATATTCGATACCTGTATCTTGGTTGTCCAAGGTCATGTTTTTATCAAACTGTTTGTTGCATCTTTATACTTAATGTTGGATATGTACTGATTGATAGTTAAGTCTTAATGGCATGATGTTTTTTATTAGTTGGGTGTAGTTTTGAACTAGCTGACAGTAACTGTGAGTACTCTCAGATATGTACCTAGTGTCATTTCTGTGTTTTGATACACAGGTATGTGTCAACGTTTACTCTGTGTTTTTGCTATATATATTTCTATTTGTATCCATCTGAGAAGTTAATCCTTTTTTTAACTGATTTGTATATTCAGTTCGTATGATGTATTGACACGCCACTGTCCCAGGTTAGGGAGAAGGTTGAGATCCCGATAACATGTGTAAACACACCACATTCTTTATGTTTTATATCCCAGGAGCCCGACATTCAGTGATTGTCGTTTATTGATGTGTGATATCTTTTTGTATCTTTTATTATTTTATACATACATCAGGCTGTTAGTTTTCTCGTTTGAATTACATTACATTTTAATTCGGGGGCTTTAATTGCTGAATATGCAGTATGGGCTTTACTAATTGTCGTAGGCGTACGATGATCTGTAGTTGTAAATTTCTAATTCGTTTGCAATCATACCACATCTTCTTTTTTCAAAAACAACATAACATCAAGGTCAGATGAAACCTGCTAGACTAAAATACACACCTTATCTGCAAATCGTACACCAAAGTGAAATCTTAAAATAAACTTTTCAAAATAGTCGCTGAACTATAACAATGATACGAAGAACAACAGACATATAACAGGACATTTTGTTAAATAAGGTATTTCTAAACAAAGAATGGAGACTCCATGTCACTTACCCTTTGGAATATACCGATTACAAAAACAGTTTATGCCGCTGCAATATTGTTTTCCGTTTGTCATTCAGTCATCGATTTACGTCGCAAGCGATAATAAAAACCACATGGTTTGAATATATTGATCTATTGTTTCATATATGTCACACGAGCCAATTGCAAGAATAACATTCATATTTAAATGAGCAATATGGTTTTATAAATATTTTACATGTTAAAATGATCCTGATGACATTTCCACGAGCCATATGATACAGGCTATAGCGATATGAGCCCTATAGTAATAACTACATTTACTTCATCGATCTAATACTTTTACAATTTAACGTGAGTAATCCGATTATAATTACATCTGAATGAACCAATTATACATTCAAATACTGTGTCACATGAGCCAAATGTTTGACAAGTTTGTTCGATACTGGCCCTATTATTTCAAATTCAATCATACTTTAAAACCTGTAAACATATTGTTTGAGTTTAACAGTGTGAGACTTACAGCTGAAGCTACAGTAGCTAGCTTCCAAGTCATCTTATCTAAGTAAATAAACCCATCATACATACCAGAACTAAATTTAGTATATATGCCAGACACGCGTTTCGTCCACAAAAGACTCATCAGTGACGCTGGAATCCAAAAAAAGTTTAAAAGGCCAATTAAAGTACGAAGGTAAGGAGCATTGAGGACCAACATTTCTAAAAGTTTTGCTAAATACAGCGAAGGTAATATATGCCTGAGCCGAGGTAGAAAAGCATTCCTTAAAAACACGATAATATACCTTTTCCCTCCGTTACTTTTTCCAATAATTTATCTTTTTGATCTGAACCGTCTTCATTTTCTGAAAACAAAATTTAAAATGAGTTCATATGACCTCGTGCACTAATCTTCATTTGATATATATTAATATTTTTATCCGAAGTATTACGTATACAATGTGTATATCAAATACTAATAATAGATTACAAGATTTGTCATATACCGATAGAGTTTGGAAGAGTGAATTACATTCACATTATGCAGATGATAAATCATATTGGACATGAGCCATCGCCCTCTCAGTATGTTTAAATAAGCAATCTGATACTGATTATATTAAAATTAGTCATATGATGCTGATTATATTTTACAAGAACCTACTGATAGATCATATTGATCACGAGCCATCTAAAGGACCATTTCTACGTTAGCCCTCGTCCTCTAAGATTGTATACATAAGCCATATGATACTAATTAAATTTAAATGAGTCATATAATTATTTTTTAATGAACCTACCGATAGATCATATTGAACACGATCCATCTGAAAGCCCATTTCTACATGATCCATCACCCTCTTTAAGTATTTTAACATAAACCATTTGATACTAATTAAATTTAAATTAGTCATATAATTATTTTTTAATGAACCTACCGATAGATCATATTGAACACGATCCATCTGAAAGCCCATTTCTACATGATCCATCACCCTCTTTAAGTATTTTAACATAAACCATTTGATACTAATTAAATTTAAATTAGTCATATGATTCTATTTAATTAACCTACCGATAGATCATATTGAACACGATCCAACTGATATACCATTTCTACATGAGGCTAAGCCATCGCCCTCTTAGTATTTTAACATAAGTCATTTGATACTAATTATATTTAAATGAGTCATATGATACTATTTTATTAACCTACAGATAGATCATATTGAACACGATCCATCTGATAGACCATTTCTACATGAGCTATTGCTCTCTAAGTATGTTTACATAAGCCATCTGATGTTAATTAAATCTAAATGAGTCATAGGTTTATATGTAATGAACCTACCAATATATCATATTGAACACGAGCCATCTAATATACCGTTTCTACATGAGCCATCTGATAAACCGTTTCTACATGAGCCATCTGATATACCGTTTCTACATGAGTCATCTGATACTAGTTATATTTACATGAACAAGCTGGTACTGATTATTATTCACTTGATTCATCTTATGCCAATTATAATAACATGAGTCAGTTGAAATATCATGTATAACACGAGGCATCTGATACTGATTTGATTTACATAAGCCATCTAATACTGATGTTATGTTACACTACCTAGGTGATAAATCATAATAAACATCAATCATATGAAAGATCATATTGAACATGATCTAGATTACTGATACAAAGGAACAGACCCTAAATGCTGACTATGTACTGATTGAAATTTGACTCTCTCATACGTAATTTTTTATTAGTTGATATTGGCTTTAAACTGTATGTCATTTTTGTTTTTAAAACTCCCTTGCAAAAAATAAATAGTTGGATTTAAGGAGTAAAATTTCATGAGCTGTTTTTTCTCTAAGTGCTAGTGATAGTGTATAGTAATTTTTCCACAAGTTAACTTGTAGGTGCACGCTAACAACTATGATATATTTTGACATATTGTTTGACATAATTGTTATCAAATGTACCAGGCCAATAATCTAATCCGCCAGACGAACTTGTCATCTACACAGAAGACTCATCAGTGACACTCAGTTTAAAAACATAGAAAGAAAAACTAGAATAAACCTAAAAGCATTGATGAGCCAAAATTCCAAAAAAAGTGTGCTAAATATGGTTAAAATATTATCTATGCCTGGGATAAGATGATACACTTTGAAACCATATTGTGTGGCAAAACCATGAGATAAATGTGTTACCTTTACTTCTGCTTCTATCGATTCGTCGTCTCCAGACATAAATGGAAATTGTCACTGACCCTAACACTAGTACAATTACTCCGATTATCAAAGCAGATCTAAAATCCATAGAAAAAAAGTTGTACTTTTCATATCAGTTAATATTAAGAAAAATGGATTAACTATTTCGTATACTGATAACGGAATGTCCCTAATGCAATAGCAATTTCAAACGCTTTAATATATCAAACGAATGGATAACAACTGTCATATTCGTGACTTGTTATAGGCGTGGTTTAGACAATTGTGCACTGAACCTGATTTTATAGATTGTTTTATATTCATGTAGTTGTTACCAAGAAAAGAATCAAAATATTTCGATTAAATTTAATGCTGTTCAGATTCCTTCTTTTAATTTAAGGAAATGAGTTGTATCATCAGCAGCTTGAGTGATTTTCAAGCTATTTGTTTTACTATCAATTTTTAGTTCTATTTCTCTAATAATTTTGGTTTTGTCTTGGTTGCTTAACCATTATTTCTAAAGCCATTACAAAAAGTAAAAAAGAACAGTCATTCCTGCCGGATACGTCTCAAGGGTCCAGAAGGGGCAGCTATGCACCCGTTATTTAATAAAGAACTATTTATATTTTTATAAAAGGTTCTGATCTAATTCATGATACATAACATTCCATTCTACTGGTCAAAATATTTTGAAAATCTATGAAAACAATTGCACTTTCTATATAAATCTTATCTGTGTAAAGCGTCGGTCACACCTTACCGGATAGCTCGAACGGACGCCTAACGGATAACTTTTTTCCAATCCGTTCATGTCCATAAGACGTCCATTCTTATCCGTTAGGCGTCCGTCCGTATCCGTTAGGCGTCCGTTTTATCCGTTGACGTCCGTTCTGTACAGTGGGAAATTTTGAGCATGTTCAAAACTTTGAACGGACGTCCAACGGATAAAATATCCGTTGAACGTCCGTTAGGCGTCCGTTATGCGTCCGTTTTGTACGATACTTGTGTCCGTTTTGTATCCGTTACGTGTCCGTTATGCATCCGTTGGAGATCCGGTAGACCAATGAACCTACGAACGTCTACCGGACGCAAAACGGACGCCTTACGGACGCCTAACGAACGCCTTACGGATAAAACAGATGTGAAACGGACATTTACGGATGCCTACCAGTGGATGACAAATGCAAATTGAAATTTCGCGCAGGAATGACGATAATTGGTATGTTAGATTTTCATGAGTGTCATGAATATTTATTATTCGTGATGGATCTTGGAGTAAGAGCACGTCTTCGCAACCAAGCAGCTCTTATTCAGGCCAGACTCAATTTAAATGTACAAAATATAAACCTTATAGCTGTCGAAATGAGAAGATGGAGAAGACAAATGAGATGGTGAACTTAGGCGGGAGGATCGGCAGTCCTTTGTAAACTTTCTTCGAATGTCAACAAAGATGCTCGAACAAGATTTTACAGCGGGTTGAACTTCGCTTAGCCAAGCAGAATACCTTTAACAGAAATCCGCTCGAACCAGGACTCAAGTTAGCAATTACACTTAGACACCTTGCTTCTGGAGCAAAATATCGCAGCATGCAGAACGGGTGGAGAGTTCCGCGTAACACCATATCCGTTTTCAAAGAGATACATAATATAAACAAATTCAGAAAATCAAATTAAACTGTATAAGACTGAATTACCACACTGCTTCTACCTTTAATTTTCAGATGGTTTATTGCCTTTAATTTTCAGGTGGTTTATTGCCTTTAATTTTTAGGTGGTTTATTGCCTTTAATTTTCAGATTATTTATTTCATCCGTTTTATCCGTTACGCTTCCGTTAGGTGTCCGTTTTATCCGGTACTCGTCCGGTGGATGTACGTTCTACGTCCGTTCTGTCCTTCTGTCCGGTATGTATCCGTTTCACGAACGTTCAATGTCCGTTGTGTGTCCGTTAGGCATTCGTTACATGTCCGTTAGTACACAAACGGATAAAATTTTTGTCAACGGATAACTTTTTTTGTATCCGTTAAGCGGTTGTTCAAGCTATCTGGTAAGGTGTGAGCGAGGCTTAATGTATACAACTTGTTTTTGACACGAACTCAACCAAAAAATTGAAGATGAGATCAAGTCCTTCGGAAGGGTAATCAGATCCTGCTACACATGTGGAATCCGTCGTGTTACCCAAGTTATAACAAAGCCGGTTAATAGTCTGTAATAATTCTGTTGGATGACCTATTGTAAGAAACTTTTGGAGTGGTTTGTGAAACTTTTTGCATACGATTTTATACATGTAGCTGTATCGATGCACATGTCATTTGCCAATGATAATACAATTGCCACATAAATATCATTAACTACCACTAGTTGTTCCACAAAAAATGACGTAAAAACAAACTAGAAATGTAATGCAAGTGGTTGTTTTTCAAGCGTAACAGCTAATGCAAATGAGAACGGAGATCGGAAATATTTCAAACTCTATATAGTATCAAACAAAGGAATTAACATAAAAAATAAAACAAGACTTGCAATAGCTAGAGGCGTCTGACTTGGGACAGGCGCAAACATGCGGCGGTTTTGAACCTGTTATTTTAAGATCCAAACCTTCCCTCTGTTACTCTAGCCAATGTAAATAAAACAAACACACAACAATACGCAAAGTAAAACTCAGTTTAAAAGAAGTCCTATTCCGATTTCATAGAAAGTCACAAAATCAAACAAAATGACAATGATACATCAATTAACGAAGGATAACTAGCAGTTACTGATATGCCAGTGCCAGACCTCAATTAAACTGATTGAAAGATTATGTCTTCATCTTACGAATATCAAGGACAGTTCCTTTCATGGCAAAGAAGATGATCCTGACAAAGTGATAATCAAGCTTATTCCCAAATGCCCTATAACTTTGTTTCTAGGGTTTATAAAATTATAGGTACTGTTTGCCTTATGACATCTGAATTATTATATTTTAAAGGTATACAATATTGAATTTCCTTTTTTTCAAGAGACCAACAGGTGTCCATATCCCTCTGTTTTTGTTAAATATCATAACTGACAGGATATGGCACCACTTTAATTTTTATAGGAGAGGACACGGTCTTTAAGTATATGTAAATAACATTAAAAAAGTAACCTTAAAAAACAGAGTTCTTACTTACATTTCACTATGAGATAATTGACCGTTCGGATCATTAGGTTGTAAGGGACTTGTTGCTGAAATAAAATAATGTATATCAACAAAACATTAAGTATACAATTTTACATAAAGTTCCAACATGAATTATGTGTAAAAAATTCCAATATGTTTATCATTTGAGCCTTAAAAGACTAGCAAATGAACAAAATCGCTCAAAATCATTTATCCTTCAAATTAAGTTTAAGCTGCTCATGTGGCTTGGTATTTCCACATCCTTTGTTGCCTTCCTGCAGTAAAATGTTTCTGTATCAGTAAGTTATTTCAATGTTTTCATGGTCTTGGCAACAGATCGTTTTGTGATTAATTGTCTTGTCTCAGTGATGTTAAACCTCCTTGTTTTTTATGTAAACATATATAACATAGTATTTTCATAATACTGTTCGATGTATATGTTAAGTGATAGCACTTACATTTAAAAACGTCCTCTGCCAGGAGAAATTTTCTTTTCCCTAAAGTTACACCATACAAACAGGAATATGAGACATTAAGATCATTTTCGGTCAGATTTTGGATAATTAAGGTGTATCCATCCTTCATAACCTTTCCATCATATTTTTTATTTGGTCGTCCTGTCTTTATATCTATAAACAGGGTCTGTTGTACAGGAGTCCATCTATCCCATCCTGAATCCTCAGGACAACAGTGCGAAACATTGCAAAATAATGTCACATTTTGTCCATAATCCGTAACCTTCCCAACAACCGTCCATTCTAAAATACCTGAAATATTTTCCTGCTTTTTCAATTACTTTCTTAGTAACATTACATTAATAGGGATACACAATAATAAACATTGATAAATAATAATAAATATTTTACTGTCAGATATTTATAATACCGACAATTGTTTTCTAAATTTTACTGCTATACAACAAAGTACAGTTGGTAGAAATATAGACAGAAATATGAAAACGTATTCAAATTAAAAGACGAATCTTCAGCATACAAAAAGTTTTCACAAGTTTACGTAAATAATATTAACAATTATGTTGCTGTTATCCAAAGTCGCAACAATATGATGGATCCTAGCATTTATACCACATCTTGATTAAAATTTACCTACATTCAGGTCAACATGAAATATTTTAATAGAAAATACATTTTTGATTACCTTGTACATTAAGAAAGTCAATCAGAATCAGCAATGGCAGTAAACACTTCATGACTAACAAATGTCTGCACTACAAAAAAATATTAATAATAGACAAAACTTTTACACTTCATCATGTTCATGGTTAAATAGAAGGGCATATTATCAAACAAGCGTATTCGTTTTTTATTTTTATTTTAAAATGGCCTTATTAAATCTTAAACTCAGTATAATGGCCTTATTAAATCTTAAACTCAGTATAATAATTATAATAAATAAATATTAAATCTTAAACTCAGTATAATAAACTTCACAAACATATGTATGACTTTACCAAAACCGTCTGTTAAAATTTTAATAAATTGAACTTTTTTTCTTTCAGTTATTCCAGTTAATGATTAAGTATGTTTTGTCAATGTTTAGACATAATAGAGAATTTGCTGTATTAAAAATTTCACATTTTGCTTTCCATAATCGTTCTTCATTTTACTCATGAAACTTGTAGTAAGTTGCCTGCATTTATCGGTAACAGGTAATGTTATTTGTATCGATGGTCAATCGGTGGTCAATAGTTAATGAACACAGCTTTTCAAATCGTCAAAAACCTCGTACTATCATCACAGTTGACATGAAAAGTAAGGTCCTGTATTTTTACCTGATACAATAATTCACTTGCGAGAACACAGGGAATTTCAATGAAACTTGCTAAGGTAATAAGAATTGATATAAGACACGTGACTCAATCATTCACAAGTTTACTACTATCATGTTAAATGATCATTTAAATGTTGATTTCATTGTGCCCTACATCCTTTTAAAGTTATTTAGAACAGTGAAATTTAATATGAAACACGTAAACAACGATGAATGGCAAACCTGTCAAACAAGGTTCTAAAATTAGATTTTATTTAAAGAATAACTTTGAATTTATCTTACAAAAAGATGTTATAGAGGTTTCCGCTTTTCTGTTTTGTTTAATTAAAATTCACAACTAAATCAATGGCGTGATGAGTTGTTATATGTAAAATTATCAGTGACGCTAGTGTTCAATATTACTAATTCGTTCATTTTTTTTATACCAAATATTAAAGTGTGAAGAACATGAAGTACGCCCTACTTAACAATGGTGGATCTAGATCTAGATCTTTCAAAAGAGTGAAATAATAAAGTTACCGAAAGTGGTTTTCGAATACACTACAGACATTATTTTTAGGCATAAGTGTTCAATATAACATATTAAACTTACCTTCAAAAATTGAAAACGTCTTCTTTGTTTAAAAAACAAACTTCCACTTTAGATTCGTATATTTATATATCTAGCCGACTGATGTCAAGTCGAGGCATTTCAACATACGGGTATTTAATTTGATCGGGCGTATTTAAACCTATCAAGAGGTTTTCAAGTGCATGATAAAACTTAATGTCAGTCCGACACCCCAATAATCCTACACGAAGCAATTAAACAATATTTGAGATAAAAAGTTAAAACAAAAGTATCGAACTCCGAGGAAAAATTCAAATAGAAGAGTCTGTATTCAAATGGGAAATTAAAAAGTTTAAAAGTTTGAAAAAAACACATCAAACGAATTGATAACAACTGTCATATTCCCGACTTGTTACAGACAATTTATATGACAAAATTTTGGATTAAACCTGGTTTTAAAGCTAGATAAACCTTGTATGCCAGTCGTATTAAATTCAATTATATTGTCAGACAAGGATGTGTGAACAAAAGTAAGACAAAAGATATAAAAATGTCGAAAAAAGTGGTATGTCAGTTAACATTGTGATAAAATTGTAATTCCTATAGCATCAAACAAATATGTAACAAAGAAGCACACATATTCGCGAGGGTTCCGCGAAACCCGATGTCTCGCCTTATTTTGCTGCAAGTCGCATGCTCAACAAGAAAAGAAGGAAACATTATTAGAATTTTCTTCTAAAATTTATCTTTTGATTGTAAGAAGCTTCTGTCAAAGTTTGGTATTAATCCAGGATTATGAATTTTATAAATGTTATAAAATCTGTAACAGTAGACTGTATGATATGTTAACTAGAAGTAAGTAATATATGGAGAATCAGGAAATCCTCCTATATACTAGCTTGTTAATAATAAACAACTCAAGGGTAGTTTAAGAATGTTATAACAATATTAAAACTCTAACCACATAATGAATGTAATGGTTACTGGCCGAATAATTCATTTATAAGTAAAAAAAACGGATAAACAGGATTTTTTTATTTAATTTAATTCTGGATATTATCTAAGGATAATAAAGGAGCCACAATTTAACTTCCATTGCGGTGGGGGTATTTTTTTCTTATTTTAAAATTATTCTAAATGCAAATTCTCCCATTCATAGTGTTAAATTTAATAAAAATTATCTGACTAAGAAAAAAAAAACATGCCCTCTCCTTGGTGTAAAATAGTAACTCCCTGTACAAACTCCCTGTACAAAAGCTGGATATAGGATCGCTATGAGTTGATTTTGCGACAAAAATCGCAGGCACGACAAAAACGACAAAAGTTTGGTGCGTTTGTGAGCCAAAATTTGTTCCTGTGAAAAAAGTTCCAGTGGAACTAATTTCACAGGAAAAATGTTCTTGGAGAACTGTTTTGACAATTTCTATTTAATTTGTTCCATCTCTATGAAAAAAGTTCCACACTTTACCTAGTGTAATAAGTTATGGGTTGGTGACATTTGTTCCTTAACTAGTGAAATAAGTTCCATGTTTGTGAGATTTGTTCCTTGCCTTGTGAAATAAGTTCTGGATTTGTGAGATTTGTTCCTTACCTGGTGAAATAAGTTCCTTGTCTGTGAAATATGTTCCACTCATTAAACAAGTTATCTTATACACTGAGCACTTATCATCAGTGAGTTTGAATTCATTATAACAAACGTATTATATTGATAATGTCATACATAAAAAGTGTAAACATCCAATTTGGATCATGTGGAGTAAAGCAAAAGTTTAATAACATACTTAATTAATAATACTAACAATGACACTTATGATGCTTATGATTATGAACCAAGAAAGAGTAGATTAAGAAATAATAATAGAAGTCATTTCCAAAAAAAACTATTATAGTTAGATGAACATTTGTACTTTTTTTAAAAGGACGAAGTGACTGATCAATTATATTAAAAGACATAAAGAAACAAAAGACATGTACACTCTTTTAAAACTGTGCAATGACCATAGCTAAGTACATGTATACCGACCGTGCAAGGGCTGTATAGCCAGTCAAGGTCGTTAAAAACTTCCATTTGTTGTACATGTACATGTATGTTTAGAACACCCATTAACAGATCAACAGGAAACAAGGAGGTCGAATACCACATGAATAATAAATTTGGATAAGAAGTTGGTCATAATTGAAACAAATGTTACAAAATCAATAAATTTGGGCAGATAATTGTTGTCAATAGGATCTATGACTCCCATTTTCGCTCTTGTGCATCTATTTGGCTGTTCAATAATATGTGTTTTCAAATTATCGTAACTTGTATTACATAATTACATAAACGGGCAACATCTTTCGTCCAATATCAGATAACAATATAAAGTATCTAAAATAAGAATAGTTTTATTAAGATATTAAATGGCCCTTACATTGATGCTTCAACAATGATCAAGCCTATGCCGCATAGACATGTTTGTTAGTGCTCCACATACCCCTCCCCACTTCCACCAACCAACCAACCCTCCTCATTTCCTCCTTCATTGTTACAGTGGTGTACCAACACAACAATTTATTACATAAAATAATAACACAAAGACACACATTATTGAACAACGAATGCTCGCAGTTACTGAAAGCTAGTTCAAAGCCGCATTTTCAACTAATAGATGAACCATGTTCTCACATATGCGAAATTCCAATCGTGTCGATTAAAAAAGTCTTAAAACTGAAGTTCACATTTTAATGTTTGTTGAAGCAGAACTTTAAAAGTGTGCAGTGAATCTTTTGCTCACAACAGTTAATGTCATAATTATGTTTACATAAGACTTGTAAAGGAATTTTAAAGAAGGTACCAAGAAATATTTTACAGTTCAATTTAATGATCTTGAATGGAAGAAAATGGTACGGAAGTTTAAATAGGACAAAAAGAAATTGATAGTTTTTTTTGGCGAAAGACGTAAACGCTTCTTTGCATTATATAGTACAGCTCTTCTATAAAAGCATGCAAAAATAACTTTGATTGACCTGCTTGCTATGTTTGCTTGGATGTTTTCAAACAATAGGTAGGCGAATTTTCAATACATACTTGGATTTGATTGGACAAATACAAACTGACAGCAATTGTAGTTAATGTTTATTGTCCAAACAAATTCTAGTATATAGTTAACAGACTACTTACCTGTCATTCACAAACATCCAAACAATCATAGCAAGCAATTTGATCAATGGTTTGCTTTGCATATATTTATAGAAGAGCTGTAAATTCTTAAAGAAAATCTTGTTGTCGTAGATGGTTAATTCCTCGAAAAAAAGTCGACAAGAAGAGAATTTTTTTAATGTCATGATTATCTGTCGCTTTCTAGATCTATCCTTAGCATTTATTTCAGAAAATATAAAAAAAATGCAGGAAAAAATGGATGAAGTGAAATATCTTAGTAAGGAGTCATTACTACAGAGATGGTGTGTTTGACACTCAAAACTTAAAAGCTTAGTGATATTACCAATATTAAAATAAAAGTTGGGTATTTTTTCCATTTACTAATTTTCAATTATAATTAAGGCACATTTGATTCTTATTCATAAAAATATAGAAATATAGAAAAGTAAGACACATTGTTCACTTCCTCCCCAGTATTTCTTTATCAAAAATATTTATTTAAAATACTTAGTTTTGTTAGTGTTCTCTAGGTTATCTCGTCTTCATTCTCTGACATATTCTAGTCTGCCCTTTCATAAAATAGTGATTTTTTTAGTGTTCTATCGAACTTTCGAAAAAAAATATCTGATAACCATTCAGACAAAAAAATTATGCTGAAAAAATCTTACAGATACAGCAAGTGATTCTTAATAGTTATAAGATACATTTTTCTTTTAAAGTACAACTTTTAAATGTTACGGGAAACTTTTCCAAGCTTAAAACTTTCACTGTAACCTCGCTCTAACTTATCCCCCCCAAAAAAAACAACAAAAAAAACAAAAAAAAACGAAATACTATTGTCATTCTTATAGTCTGCACTAAATTGTTCACAAACGAATGTGTTTAAAGCTGCTAAAGACGTATGATTCAAACGCTCAGAAAGTCCTTGGTTCTATATGTTTGCTCTCCATTTTTATGCAAAACCTTTTACATTTTTATTTTATGGGTTATTGTTGAAGGTCGTGCGATGACGTATGGTTGTTAACACATATTTATTTTGGTTCCTTATGGAAATTTGTCCATTGACAACAAACATACCACATTATCTACTTTAAATACGTATTTTATAAATTACGTATTTTGGTGATCTTGTTAAATGATCGTATTCCCAAAAATCGTTAAATTTTTTTCTTATCTTAAAAGGGGGCAAGAAGGATTCCATTAACAGGCCAATAAATAAGATAACAGTCAATTCTAAAAAAAAGAAAACAAGAGGGGTATTTTTTCTCTCATAATAACAGTAAACAGATTCACAACAATGTCAATTTCAAGAAAGCAGACAACAGTTAATTAGTCAATAACAGTACAGCATCAATGATCTTGAATATATGCCACTTTCAACTAAAATATAAAGGCACAGAACCAGGACATGGGAGCACAGAACAAGGACCGTTTTTCTTATCACCAGCACAGCGTCAGGACAATTCCGTTTAACGAACTTGCACGACTTTTGCAATATAATATTGTTGTAATACACTTCGCATGGTTCTTATGACGCGTCAGAGAAAAAATAAGCAACAACACAGTCGTTTTATTGCCGTTCTGATACAAAACTAAAAAAAAACACCAGCACAGCATCAGGACCCACCAGCACCTGACAGGACCAAATCACCAGCACAGAACGTTCTCTCACAGGACAACCATACCCACCGTGAGTCCATCTTTAGACAGGAGTTTTAGGATGAACTCATCAATAAAGTGTCCAGTTATTCGTCCTATACGCAGTTCTTTAGTATATGAGTTTGGTGACACTGATTGGTAATTAGAATTCAATAATAATTATAACGGCAATCATCCGTATCACACACATCTTCAAAAAGACCTGTCCTTATGAAAATTAAAACATAAGCTCCGCCCGATCAGTTGTAATAACATTGGTAATACAACTGTTGGTTATATTGATTATTTATAATCTTCATTGACTGCGTTAATTGTCTGCCCTAAACAGGGTTATAATTTTATCGTTACCGTTAAGTTACTTTATCGAATTATAAATCGTTTCTAAATCTATAAATGTACTAAATCTTAGTATTTTTATGGGTTTATTAAAGACATGTATGTACATGATGTATATCTATTATTTCATTTATTTGTTTTGAAATGGTAAAATTAATATATACCAACATTAAAACTTATTTGATTATCTTAGTTGTGACCGTGCTAGACCGTCATGGGCGTACACAGTCTTTGAACAGTTTCCTCAACACCATTAGACAAATTACTCTAACATCACATATTCTTCCACTCAAACCTGATTTTTTTCACTTTAAAAGCCAAATTTGGGTAATAATTGAAAAAAAATGTCTACGTTTAATTTGAGGTACAATATGCAAGTGAAGAACAGATGTTTCATTTTGCTGTCAGGAATACACTGTTTAAAGTTGCGGAATGCATCATATTATCAACATTGTTCCTGTTACTTGTCAAATTAGTCCAGCAGATATGTGAATAATTGTGCACTTTGTGTTAAAAGCATAAAATTTTGTAGAAATATAGTTTGGACCATTCTAAACAAAATTAGATATGGAGGCAAGCTTGATTTTATCCACTTCTGGTTTTATCATCAAAATGGCGGACATACATTAGATAACTGATTAATGGTTATTCAAATCTCACAACTGGAAGCCAAAGTTTGCTGTGTAGACTATAATATTTTTTTGTATTCATTGTTTGAAATAATGTATCATTTCTTTGTAACCTTCGGGGTATTTAATTCAGAAATTTGTCAATTCCGGTAGAAAATATCACAAAAAAAACGTAATTTAGAGACAAAATATATATAGGTTTAATGAAAAATAAAGCAATATTGTCAAAAAAAGGAGAATATTCTATGACCTTCTCTGATATTACTTGATCATACATCAGCATAACGAATCATTCGATAAATTGCGAAATAGTGGTGTTGACTTTCAGAGTACTCAAATGGGTTGCGTCCAATATCGTAACAGCTACATATGGCTACGAAGATTTATGACTATTGAACGTGTATCTAGCCTAGCTGCTACATAGATATCGATAGCAGCTAGACTAGCTACTCGTGCAGTGGACAAATATCTACGTAGCACTAAGTAGCTGCTACGATAATCGACCCAATCCTGGTCTCTCATAACGGTGAATGTTCTTGTGACACCATTCAATACCATCCATGTATCGTTTTTTTTTTTCAACCAACGATCTATGCCACAGTGTCAAATCCAGTGAATGCATTGAACACAGGCAATGCAGATGCTTTTTCGTGTCCTAAAAAGTTAGCAAACTCATGAATTGAAATGTATCCGAGGTGTTTCCAGTCCTAATGGAACCCATAATCTGCTCCATTTGTCACATGAAAGCAGGACACAACAAGTGCTAATACATCGGTATCAAGATTCTCTTCCCGAAAATGTGCTCATCCATCAGTTTATTTGAGAGAAAATGAATTAGTTTGATAACGGCTCCTTGTATCGTCAATCTTGTCTACAATAGTTACATTTTGTCAATGGTTCTAAAAAGTAAAATCACAAAAGTACTGAACTCAGAGGAAAATCTAATCGGAAAGTCCCTAATCACATGGCAAAATCAAATGACAAAACACACTAAAAACGAATGGACAATAACTGTCATATTCATGACTTGGTACAGGCATTCTCAAATGTAGAAAATGGTGGATTAAACTTGGTTTTATGGCACGTTTGCATTAAATTAAAAAGTGTCTTAATAATTGTTAGTCTTAGCTGTTTTATATCGTCTAAAGACTTCTTATATAAGATAATCAATCAAACTGACTGCTGGTGGATATACTTTTCCTATTTAAAAGAGGGACGAAAGACAGGGACAGGCAAACGCATAAATTGTAGAACTCGGTCAAGTTTTCTCTAAGATAAACTTTTCATTTTGGTACTGTCCAACTATTTATATTCATCGAACGACGAATAATATTAACAACTGCTGAGGGACTTATATCTTTAATTGGTATACAGAACAAGCAGTCCGTTGCTGTCGTCAAGAAATTGATTTCCTATCTCTTCTACCCCAGAAGCTGCACCATGGATAAACGACATTTGAGCTCTTAGTTTCCGTTTATGGTCAGTTGTGTTCTCTTCATCAAAAATTGATATATGACTGTCCCTGTGGTATCTTTTGCCTCTATTTTTAAACTCCTTAGCAAGTCTTGTCATTTATTGTCAAGCTACCATCCGTCTTTTCAGGGCTAATGGGTTTTCTGTTTACAGTGCCTCCATCTGACTTAACAACATGTTTATTTCATGTGTTCTGTCAGACAGTGAACCATTATTCATAGGTGCATATGTATGGAGTTTCTTTAGATGCATACTGACAGATCTTTGGATAGTTAACATTAAGGATTCGTTAAGCAATCATAAGAGTTTCCTACGAATAAGAGTCGGTTGTTACATCTTGTCCTTACAACATCATACTAACAAGAGCTACGAGAGATCTTGGATCAGAATTCTCCGGCTGAAGGACGCCTCCGGTTGTTGGAATTTCTCGCTACATTGAAGACTTGTTGGTGACCCTCTGCTGTTGTTTTTTCTATGGTCTGGTTGTTGTCTCTTTGACACATTCCCAATTTCCATTTTCAATTTCAACTTCAGTTTTACCATTTATTTACTAGCCTGTTGAAAAAACAAATATAGATTTTCCGACTGTGAAAGACCAGCAGGTTTAATAAAGCATGAACACAAATATAATTTAACCTACTGTGGAAGACCTGAAAGTGTAATAAAGCATGAAAACAAATATAGATTAACCTTCTATGCAAGACATGAAGGTGTAATAAAGCATGAAAACAAATATAGATTAACCTACTGTGGAAGACCTGAAGGTGTAATAAAGCATGAAAACAAATATAGATTAACCTACTGAGGAAGACCTGTAGGTGTACCAAACGCATGAAAACAAATATAGACTAACCTACTGTTGAAGGCCTAAAGGTTTATGAAGCATACAACAAATATAGATTAACCTACTGTGGAAATCTTGAAGGTGTAATTAAAACATGAAAACAAATATAGATTAACCTACTGTAGAAGACATGAAGGTGTATTAAAGCATGACAACAAATATAGATTAACCTACTGTAGAAGACATGAAGGTGTATTAAAGCATGAAAACAAATATAGGTCAACCTTCTGTGGAAGACCTGAAATTGTATTAAAGCATGAAACCATGCAGTTTGTGTTCAGACGATATACTATACTGCTTGTTCAGATATCATGAAATGTAACAGATAAAAATTCAATTTCCGTTTTATCAATAGATATACATTTATTTACCGGTCTGTTGAAAAACAAATATAGATTTACCTACTGTGGAAGACATGAAGGTGTAATAAAGCATGAAAACATAGAGTTTGTGTCCAGACGATATACTATGTTGATTGTTAACAGGGTTAAGATATCGTGAAGTGGAGCAAATAAAATTACAATTTCAGTTTCATCGATAAAGTTACATTTATTAAGCAGTCTGCTGCAAACGCAATATAGATCTACTTACTGTGTTAGACCTGAAGAGACAAAACTAATAGTTTCCTCATGTTTATTCAGCACAGACAAAAACCGAGGCAGTGATGGGTTACACTAATGTCCTGAAAATGTCCTGACAATGCCCTGTAACAAAAACGCAAATCACTTTATCAAAAATTGCAAAGACGATAACTCCGTGGTCCGTAGAAAACCAAGGCTAAATAAAATTGATTACTAAGCGGGGTCTCATATACATATATTGCTCTGAAAGTTAGTCTACCGCAAACCGCAGAAACAACAAAATTACAACATGGACAAGTGTTATGGACCAACAAGCGTTACAATTATATAACGGGGCTTTCTTGTGTGTATATGTATTTTGCAACTACATTTATTATTTCGGAAATATGTATCCGGGATCGATAACTCCGTATTTCCCGTTAATGTAGGAAACTAGCACTCGCATACGTGTCTCCATAAAGTAACAGTGTTAATGTTCACATGTTTTATCATATAGAATTACATGCATATATATAATACATTTGGAGGTTCACAATTATAACTTCCAATACAAAACGTTACTAAATTCCAGCTCTATAAAACAAAATGTTACTTGAAGCTACTACTCCAATATAACTGTGGCCAATACATAAAGTTTCTCACAAGATCGAGTTATAAGCAGATGTTCTTAATAACGATTAAAACATGCTTAATGGTCTTAGATTATTTGGATAAACTTGTAAATGGTATTGCAGTTCTACTGTGCAACAGATGTATCGAATAAAGTGTCACATTAATCAAGATGACAGATCATTAAACTGATTAAGAACTGACCATCAAATCTTTGATGTAAATGACCACGCCACATAACTGCCCGCTAAACAATATTCGTTTTCACTCGAATTATAAAAATTATATAAATTTTTTTTAAGTAATTAAAAGAAATAATGAAAGGCAATGTGAACATTAAAAACAAAAACTTTTTTTTTTACTAAAAATTATCAAACTAAAACTACTTAAACAAATCTAAACTAATGATAAAAAAGAATGATAATTGCTATACCATGTAATTTATCAATTTACGTCGTGAATAGTTGCGGAAAACTTGATGATTTACTCTTAATATCTAAATTAACAATTATCCTTTCTACTTCAAACTCTTGATATTTATAACTACAACAGAGAAATTAAAAAAAAATCATAACAACATAGAATACAAGTTTGACAATTAATAATCTATTCAAATACAGTAAGGTCTTTTCTTTTTACCGTCAATCCAAGCGTAAACGAAATGATAAAATAATTAAAAAGCATCAATTATAATTATCATTATCAGTGGGCACCAAATTAATATAATCAGCACTAATTAGCTGCAATTTTCACATCTATGTGACCATATCACTATAGAAACATGTTAACAACAGTTGGTTGGTACTGATCGTACAATAGCAAAAAGCTGTGCAACGATTTTAATGAGAAACACCATCAATCAACTTCGTGGGCAATCCCATGAACCTCAAACTAATATAAACAACCCTTATCGGTAAACTTAACTACTCCCATGAACCTCAAACTAATATAAACAACCCTTATCGGTAAACTTAACTACTCCCATGAACCTCAAACTAATATAAACAACCCTTATCGGTAAACTTAACTACTCCCATGAACCTCAAACTAATATAAACAACCCTTATCGGTAAACTTAACTACTCCCATGAACCTCAAACTAATATAAACAACCCTTATCGGTAAACTTAACTACTCCCATGAACCTCAAACTAATATAAACAACCCTTATCGGTAAACTTAACTACTCCCATGAACCTCAAACTAATATAAACAACCCTTATCGGTAAACTTAACTACTCCCGTGAACCTCAAACTAATATAAACAACCCTTATCGGTAAACTTAACTACACTCAATACGCCCACTCTCGTAATGACAAGATATCAAAACTATGATAGCTTAATCAAACATGTGCAATACACAACTTCAAACAAAACAGTAAATTAAACAAAATTAATATACACTAAAAAAAAACTAAACATTGACATAAAGCATTCTAAATGAATAAAAACATTTATGAAACTAAGAGTTATTTACAAAAATAAAAATATTGTCCACATGACTTAATCGGTTTGAACTTTCGGAAGCACTTCTTCTTATCTTTCAACAGGAGTACCAGTTTCCTTAATTTCTGACAGTTCCGGTAGATATGTTGCCTGTTACGGATCGACAGATTCGCCAGTCAATACTGGTATTTAGATAAGTACATTGCCACCAACACAAAAGTTTCGATATACACGTTCACTGTTAGTCTTTTGTCACATGTCCATGAAGTAAAATCCAAGCTTAAATGATTGAAACATTTTGAATAATCTATCACAACTGGCAGCACATGGTCCTACTAAAGCAGCAAATGTTCTTTCTAATTTTCCTAGGCAATTAAAGGATTTAAATTTCATTTCATTAAAATATCTTTATTTCAAAAATTGAGACTGGAAATGTGGAATGTGTAAAAGAGACAGTAACATGAAAAAAGAGCAAACAGCAGTTGAATGCCACACACAGGTCTTAAACAAAGCGGGAAAATCCATCGCCTGGCGGTGGATTTTAAATGGCCCCTCAACAAAATGTGTTCTAGTTCAAACTTCAAACTTCAAACCATAAAACCAAAGTAATAATTAAACACATATAAGACTAACAAAAACCAGAGACTTTGTTAAGGTAACCATACCAAGAGGCACACTCAGTATGCATAGGTCAAGAGTCAAAAAGTCATAGACTGGTCAAGAGTGCCATGAAAAAAAACCACAAAGCATATTTTGAGAAAATGTTAATCTAGGTACACAAAACTATCAAACATATCTATATACCTAATGTAAATATACATGTAAGCAGATGTGGTATGATTGCAATCAGACAATTCTCAAAATGATTCAAACACAATATACGAGTTGTACATTGAGGGCAAAAGTCAAGCTCATATGAAGTTTCTCGTGTCACAAGACTCACCATCTTATGGCAATACAGCTTCATTGCCACATATTCAGAAGAAATGTCAATTTAAAATTATACTTTTAGGTCATGGTAATATACCAAGTAATACATTGTATCATGATGACACACACAAAGTGCATATGTCAAGAGTCAAAAAGTCATAGTCTGGTCAAGAGTTCTATGTCAAATATACACAAAGCAGTCCTGCACGAATGTTCATCATTGACACGTAACATTGTCTTGTGTCATGGTGCACTACACATGTCAAATACAGAGAACATGGGTCAGGGACAGAAACAGAAAAGACATATGACTCAATCAACGTACTTGTATTGCAGGTCACTACAAAAGCCTTCAACATAGAACATAAACTCTCGCAACATTTCAAGATTAAAACCGTCTTTCACAAAGTTTGCACATGATTCTTTGCAACGCTTATCTTACCACTGTAAATTGAAAATCGTGTCGTGCAGTTATGTCAATAAATAAAACGGTAAGATGAGACATTGAAACACTTAAAACTAGGGTTAAACTTTACCATTAATGTTATAACTTTACTATGTAAACTGATAGAAACAACTGATGCCGTCATGAAAGGGAATATTTGCAATAGTACGACCAGAACAATACAAGACAAAGTTGAAAACAAATGAAAGAAATTATACCTACGACTTTTCTTATCAAAATGCACACGTAAGGAACCGTAGTTTTCATATAATGTACTCGTCTAAAATATTCGCTCACGTTGAACAATGGACATTAACACTGTATATTTATACAAACGATAAATCTTGTAAATAAATGAATAAATAAATATATATACAGTTCAAATTTACATGCTAAATATTGAAAGGCCCGTTATCAATTGAATACAGATTGTCTGATCGTAATACAATTCAAAACAAAGTTAGAAACAAGCTTGCTGTCATTAATTAAGGCAACAGTAGTATACCGCTGTTCAAAACTCATAAATCCATGGACAAAAAACAAAATCGGGGTATCAAACTAAAATAAATGTTTTAATTTAATGTTCGCTGGTAGCGTAATTAAATATCTATTGTATTTTTCTGGATATCATTTGATAATGTTTTTCTTTTTTTTTCATAGCGTTTTCAAAACAGCAATGGATTGGATTCGTCCTGTTTGGATTGAGACTTGCATAGTGTACAACGGCGTTGGTCAAGTGGCACATAACACAATCTGACCTTTTATATATGTACATGTAAAGTTCTGCTTCGCATCCGGACTTTCACAGATCGGTGTTGTCTTGATAATATTTTTTTTCAAGTATGGCATCATTTTGTAGTCAGTTTTAATTTTTTTGTATGTACGTAGTTTAGGCATATTTTCTGACGCATTTACTGTTAACAAAACTGGGTCGATGCCGTTGCTGGTGGACATTTCGTACCAAGGGTATCACCAGCCCAGTAGTCAGTGTTGTCATGAATATCAATAATACGGTCATTTGAATAAATGTACTGTTTGCCAAATTATGAATTGTTTGAAATGCGAAGATTATGCCAGGCATAGATTACCTTAGCCGTATTTAACAAATCTTTTTTTTAGAATTTTGGGTTCTCAATGCTCTTCAACTTTTAAATGGTAAGCTTTCTTACTTATTCGATCTGAGTGTCACTGGTAAGTCTTGTATTGATGAAACGCGCGTCGGGCGTATCAAGTATAGGCCTGGTACCTTTGAAAACTGTTTGCACCACTGGGTTGATGCCACTGCTGGTTGACGTTTCGTCCTCGAGGGTATCTCCCGCCCAGTAGTCAGCACTTTGGTGTTCAATTACATTTGAATATGGTCATTATTATAAGTTGCAAAAGTGTGAATTATTCGAACGCTAAGAAAGTTCTCATCCTAGGCATAGATGAGTTTCATGTTAACGAAATGTACGACTGGTACCTTTGATAACTTTTATAATCAATATTTGCTGATATGACAACTGTACTGTATGTGCTTTGCTCATTTTTAAAGTCAATGTGATGACCTATAGTTGTAAATGTATGAGTCATTTTGGTCACTTGTGGACAGCTGTCTCATTGGCATTAATATCACATCTTCTTTTTATATTTACAGATGTAAAACTTCAAATATAAATTGAAAAGAACAAATACATAAAATTGGAAAACTGTTTTAGACAACTATCCAGAGAAAGCTAATGAGTATACAACACCAAATAAAGCTGATTTTGTTTAATTGATTACGACAACGTTCAGTGGCAGATATGTCATGCATAATTAAGACTAGATGCAAAGTTGAACGACCTGAAGTTAATGATTATAATTTTTGAGTGACAATTTATTAAAATATAGCGTTTGCTAGACGAAAAACTTCAAGAATGCCCTACTAGGAACTTATATCAAATCGCACGTTATACTACATGTATAAGGTCCCTTTTATATTTCCACTCTTGACGAATGTCAATACAAAAAAGACGCTGTTTTACAATCAATAACGTCCACTTTTAGTAAATCAGATAAAACATATATGTACCTTTTTTGTAACCAATTTTCCCCGGTTTCGAACATGTTTATTTTACAACTCACATGACTCATGCCTGCGTGTTGATCAGATATAAAAAAAAATCAAAAGCACTGTAGTTCTCTGAAATTGTAAAGTATGGTATTTTGCTGACTGTTATTTCGCAGACCTTATTTAAAACCCCTGGATTAAAAGAGGGCTTATCTAATTAGTCACGATTAACTTTGAATAGATTAGACCTCAACGGAAAGAATTACACCGGGTTAAGAGATTTCGAGGTACACTCTAAACAAAATATATTCTTTTCAAAGTTAGATTGTCCCAGGTATCTTAGATAAATAGTTTGCCTTGAAAAACAATGTACATGTGACGAACAGGTTTGTAATTTGAAATAACGGAATGATTGACATTACACTATTGTATTGGTCAGTCTGTTAAACTCTGTAAATGTTGACCACTGAATCTCTATATTGCTGATAACCTGAATACATCAGTTATAAATGACATCGTTTAATCTAATGGTTTGTGATTTGTTTTCATCTGTCACGCAGACACATTTTATGACTGATTCAATGGATTTGTTTTGCCTGTGTTGAACATGTTGAAGATAATAGTTACCTATATTTAACTAAAACGTATGTTTATGGGAGGATTCAGGGATCGAAACGAGACAGGTTGAACTTAATAACTCGAAATGTTAGCAAAATTTCTTAGAGAAATGAGTTCAGTTGTGTTGACATCTGTATTACAAAACAACATTTCCAATCGACGCATTTAATCCCCATCCCTTTTGTTGTTAAGGAAAGATCTAAAATTGAGTGTATACCATGTTCTTCTCTTTAAATGACATAACGTTTATGTTATCTTTTTTCTGTAGGTTGTCTGTCTCTTTAGCAATCACACAACATCATCTTATTTTTATTTTGATAAAAATATAAAATATTCTTAGAGAAGTAAACACAAAATAACACTGAATAATTTTATTCTGATTATTTTTTAGATATGATTTTTATCAACACATTACTTTTTTATTACAATATATACAATAAGTTTATCATAACAATAAACAAAAGTAACAATACGTATATAGATATGTACTTCAATTTATAATTACATAGCTCCTTATTACGTAAAACTTTCAGATTCCAGTGCATTTTTATTTATATTAATGGAATGATTGTTTGATAAATTCTTCCAAATTTAATTATAGGTCCAAAAGTCTAAACCAATTTTGCAACTATGTAAACTAATTAGAACACATGTTACATGAATACGGGGGGAAATGTATCAATGAAAAGGAATGACCCTTTCTTTGGAAAAAATATATAATCTTATGAATTGCGTAATATTTTAGAGTACACATTTAGATTCAGTTATAAAAAGAAGCATAGGTTTGAATAGAAGTCAGAACTATTTAAATGAATGAGTATTAATGTGTAAATACATATTTTGCACACCTTTTTATATCTCTTATGTTTGTATGTGGTTGTCACACAGGTGTTTGGTTGCGTCTTAACAATGATCCACTCACTATATAATTTGAGATAAATTAAGTTAAACTAGTTTACTTTCTTACCAGCACCTTTACTGTAATATAAAGTCTGAAAAAATCATTTACATTGTATTATAAAACAAACCACGCACATTTAATAGACAGTAATCCAGCATAACAATTAACATAAACTAGTTTCTGATTCTTGTGTACAGTGTAATCGCGTCTACATACATTCAGTAAAACATGGAATAAACAGGATGAGGATCATAATAAAACAGTCATATCAAATTCAACTATATTGTAATAACGTTTGAGTAAAACTACAGATATACAAATTCAATTGTCATAAATAGGGAACAGAAGTCAACATTGTGTGTTAATCTTAATCACTACAAAAGCAAACATACATGTCAACAAGAAAAACAGAATTGCATTTAGACAAAGCGCTTTTATAAGTTTAAGCGAAACACAAGAATATATAAAAGTATATATAACATAAAAATAATAACTATATGGAAGAATCTACATGATAATCTTAAAAATACAAAAGTTGTTAAATACGGAAGGTACAGTGTTAAATACAGAGTACAATAAAAACTGGATATGGATGATACAGCATGACAATCATGATGAGACAAAAAAATGAACAACATGAAAAAATATACTACACAAATTATGATAAGACAAAATTAATAAACAATACGGACGATACAGCATAAAAATAATGTTAAGACGATTGAGACAATATGAGAGATACAGCATGTAAGTCATGTTAAGAAACGTTCTGTTTAAAATGGTAGATACAGCATGAAAATTAAAATAGAAAAATACTGTTTAAAATGGTAGATGCAGCATTAACATGAAAATATGACAAAATCTGATCAGACTACAATAGTCTAGTAAAAGGTTGACTTTAGAGGAATATTATTTGATAAAACTTCAAAATAATGTATATGCTAGAATAACATTGTTTACTTAATGTGGTACAGTAATATACTAATAACATTAATCATTGGCAATACAGGCAATAGAATAACATTGTTTACTTAATGTGGTACAGTTATATACTTATAACTTTGTTTACTTAATGTGGTACAGTAATATACTAATAACTTTAATAATTGGTAATACAGGCAATAGAATATATAAACAAAGGGAACAGTAGTAAAACGCTGTTCAAAACTAAATATACTTTGAAAAAATATTCATTGAACAAAAGTAACAGTGTACAACAGAAATACTAAAAGTGGAACAATTATCAACTATCTCTTCAGTTTATGGTTGAACAACCAGAAAATAATGATGTTAAGTAAAACTATGCGGTATGATAACATTGCAGACCGAAGAAAATAGTATAGATCAAACAAATACAGCAGAAGTGATGGGATGAAAACAAGTTGATATCAAACACAAACAAAAGTATTGGGATGGATAGCATTGCATATCAAACATAAACAGACGTAATAACCAGAATAACAGTAGATATTAAACAGAAACAGCCGAAACCACATAAAAAGCTATATATATCAAGCAGAGTCATACATACCGGGACAAATACAAGTAAAAGAAGAGGGACGAAAGACACCAAAGGGACAGTCAAACTCGTAAATCTAAAACAAACTGACAACGTCAATGCTAAAAATGAAAAAAACAAACAGAAAAACAATAGTACACATGACACAACATAGAAAACTAAAGAATAAACAACACGAACCCCACCAAAAACTAAGGGTGATCTCAGGTGCTCCGGAAGGGTAAGCAGATCCTGCTCCACATGCGGCACCCGTCGTGTTGCTTATGTGATTACAAATCCGGTAAATAGTCTAATTGTGAAGTAGAGATAGAAGTAATGTGATGAATGACAATAGACACAGCCATAAGTAATCAAATGCATAACAGTAGATATCTAACTATTGAATGTCAGACTAGAAATTCTTTGATATTTTAAAATAAATCATGATGCTTTCAATGAAATATTTCCAAAACTTACCATTACAGACATTTTAATTGGATGAGAACCTTCTACTCATCATCAATACACGTGGCATCAAAGGTAAGGTCAACGATAAACTTGAAAACAATAGCGGACAATAGATAGTACATATTCCGTAATCACGTAATATGAGGAAACTGTAAAAAACAAATTGTCAAAATCAATGTATTTATATATTATTATTGCATAACTATTCATATTTAATAGTTAATATGTTTACTGTATAATCTCCCTGGTTAAACAGTAACTAATTTACAGGGATACCCGACTAAATGCTGCGAGTCAAGTAAGTTGTAAACAGTAGAGAAATGTGCAATAAAGGATTTATTTTATTAAAAAGAAAGATATCTAACAGAGATAGAAGTAATAGGCATTAAAGAAGTGTACATAGAATAAAGACAAAAGTAATGGAGTGAATAAATATCAACAAAAACACAAATCAAGAAACAATAAATAAGATAATGGTTTCCGAATGTTATTGCCGTTTGTTCATATCACAAGAGACCATTTACTAAGGAGCAAACATTATTAAAGAAGTGGTGTTGTCTTATTCATGTGTTCTGTTACAAGCACAACTATAGATGCATGTGTATTATCAATTGCAATCTTTAAAGGAGATTTCCCATCAAGTCTGCAAAACTGTGTATCTGCTCCTCTATCTAACAATAAACGTACAATATCTTCATGTCCTACTTCACATGCATAAAATAATGGTGTTGTTCCATCTTCTTTTTTCTGGTTGATGTTAGCATTGTGGTCCAAAAGACAACAGACTACATCCAACCTACCCATAAAACAAGCGATGTGTAATGGAGAGGAACCAGCTACTACATCAAAGGCATAATTCACTGACTTCTGACTGACGTATTCTGTTACACGTGATAATGTAATCTTTACAAGGGTATCGAATATGTCTTGTTTTAATTCACCTAAAGTTACAGTTGGATGATTTTTCATCATTTCTGCTATATACTGTTTACTATAGATACAGATATTAGAGTCAGCATTATTCTCTAACAGTAACTGTGTTATCTCAATGTTTCCATCCAGTGCACTGACATATAAAGCATTACCTCCATCCCATGTCTGGGCATTAATATCTGGTTTATGTTTCCTTAATGGCTGGAGAAGACTAGGACTGTTACTGATATTGATGTTGTTATTGACATATGACGTACTCAGTGGTGTATGGTCACATGGAACAGGATTCCTCTCTAACAGTAATCTAACTATGTCAGTATGTCCACATATACTTGCCTTTATCAGAGGAGTAGATCCACCCTTGTTACATAGATTAACATCCGGATTCCTCTCTAACAGTAACTTTACTATATCAGTATGTCCGTTTTGACTTGCCTGTAACAGAGGACTACAGTCATACTTGTTACATAGATTAACATCAGGATTCCTCTCTAACAGCAACTTTACTATATCAGTATGTCCGTTTTGACTTGCCTGTAACAGAGGACTCAAGCCATCATTGTCACATAGATTAACATCAGGATTCCTCTCTAACAGTAACTTTACTATATCAGTATGTCCTTCGTGACTTGCCATTAACAGTCCACAAGCATCATCATCTCTACATTGATCTACAACAACATCGTTACTTAACATCCACTGTACCATATCAGTATAACCATCAAAACAATTATATACCAATGGAGTTGTACCAGATCTACAGCTCTCCTTTGGTTCCACTGTATCCTTTGTATTCGCTAATTTAACCTGCTGTAATTTATCTAGCTTTTGTAAGTACTGTATTAACTGTTGTCTAAATGATGACACTTTCATGTTATTGTTACTGAACACAACTGCCACCTTCCCTGCTAGCCAGTCTTTTATAAATCTTTTGAAATACAATTGTAAATAGTCTTGTGGTATCTTAATCATGAAATCGATGTTATTTGTCTCGTCATTTGTTGATATCTGCCAAATAAAACGTTCATGTACTAAACTACTATCACCATGGTCTATTAAACACTCTATCATTTTCTGACCAAAGTAATGGACAAGGAAGTCAAACAATTTATCATGTAAAGTGCTATAAATACCATTCTGTTTACATATAAATGTACCATCTAGAGTATCAAGTTCTTTTTTTAGTTTTGCCTTCGATGAACTTCTGTTGATTCCACAAGCCTCACAAGCGTCTTCTATGATATGACTTTGTTCATCTGTCACTTTATTCTGGAACCATGTTTCTGCTAGACGATTATTAAAGAGAACACATAAAGCAAGACTACATATTTTATAGTTTCCTTCATCACCATGCTTGCTCAATCTGTCTAGCTCTCTTTTATAAACATCAAAAGGATTTTTGAAATATTCTTTGACGTCTTTATATTTCTGTTTATGATATAAAGAACATAAGAGTGGAAAGAAATCACATTTGTGAGATACATCATCAATATATTTTATATTAGTACCAATGTAGTTTTTAGCTATATTTGTTTTCTCCACAGACGTAAGACCTAATGCATCTGATACTAAATTACATTCACAGGATTTAAAAGGTGATAATATATCAAACTTTTCATCTTTATAGATTTGTGACCTACATGATGCAATAATCTTACAACATTTGTCTGCAATTATTGTGTCAATCACAGGTAACATTTGTTTCCAGTTCTCAATTTGTTGTTGGTTTGCAGTGAAATTTCCACAAATATCATCTACAATGAAGACGATTAGTTTACCTGGCTTATAATAATCTCTAATGTCTATTGGAGAGTACACCGGTATTATTTTATATCCTTCCTTCTGTAGAACAAGTGCGGCGTGTCTACTGATAAAAGATTTACCAACTCCTGATGGGGCGGTTAAAGTCAAGCAACTGTTGTTCTGTAAACATTCCATGACATAATCACTGGCTTTTGTAGACACAAACATTTCATCTTTCTTTGTCCAGTCTTCTATTTGTATGTCTATCAGATCTAAACAAATATATACATATAGATAATTAAATTTTAATATTTGACTATTAATATGATTTATAAAAGAAATATGAAATAACGAAATTGCTGAACTCCAACAAAAACTCAAATCGGAAAGTCCCTTATAAACTATCATTCAAAACCGACAGAATAGAAAAATTCAGATATAAAACTAATTGTTCGTGAGTTAAACTGATGAAAGATTACACATACAAAGAAGCCAAGCATGTTAAAAGATTACAGGGTGATGGTCTTTTTTTATTTTAAAAATTTAAAACTGAATGAAGCTTTGATTTACCTCTTATTTTCTTTTGAATACTCTGTTCTTGCTCAGTTTCAATATTATTATTTTTTCTTTTAGATCTGAATTTTTTTCTAATTTTGAAATGAGAAAATAATTTTGATTATATGGTCTATCACACAAAAAGAAATTTATAATTACAAATGGTTATGCAAGACACATCCAACTGATTAGATTGACATGACACCTCTGATACTGATAAACTAGGCACTAGACAGGTAATTGTACTGTATACACTAAATTTATTTGATCTATAGTATCGTTTTAAAAAAAAACAATTCGACGGAAAGGCCGTCTAATGAACTGTGATCACGAAGGACAACACATATAGCTTTCTTATTGCATATTATTAGTTACATGGTGTGTTAGTGACCTATTCAAAATAAATGGGGTCAGTAAATGCCATATGGGGTGAGAGTGAATATGGAATTAATATATCGCATTAGGTAGCTAGCACACCGTGTAACGAATTTATCTTATTTGGCTTTTTAACTGTTTTGATCTGAGCATCACTGATGAGTCTTATGTAGACGAAACGCACGATTTGGCGTTTTAAATTATAATCCTGGTACCTTTGAAAACTATTATCTTACCGACTGTCTTCACATGTGATAATTACACAAACGGTCTATCAAATGATTTAAAGATTTCAATTCTCAGTTTTAACATGTTTAAGATTTAACATGTCTGCAAATTGATATTTTATCGTATGTTTTTCTATGTTGTGATGTTATGCTATTGTTTCAGAAAAAGGGAGAAGGTTTGGGCCCATTAAAACGTTTAATCCCGCTGCAAATGTTTGCACCTGTCCTAAGTCAGGAATCTGATGTACAGTAGTTGTCGTTTGTTTATGTAATATATACGTGTTTCTCGTTTCTAGTTTTGTTTATATAGATTATACCGTTGGTTTTCCCGTTTGAATGGTTTTACACTAGTAATGTTGGGGCCCTTTATAGCTTGTTGTTTGGTGTGAGCCAAGGCTCCGTGTTGAAGGCCGTACTTTAACCTATAATGGTTTAATTTTTAAATTGTTATTTGGATGGAGAGTTGTCTCATTTGCACTCACACCACATCTTCCTATATCTAATTAAGAACCTACTTCCATTTGTCTATACAACAAATAAATGCTAACAATAACAACGTGTAAGCCGTACATTTGTTTTATGAATGTAATTTAATCGTTTATTATCAGTTTTTGCGTCTGTTTCAAACTTGTTTTGAACGGAATGAAGCTCCTTAATAACCCCATTTCATAATCCCATTTGGTTGCTTACCCTATCATGCCTATATGGTAACTAACCATGTATGTTTTATGACACCCTATATGAAAGGTATATAGTCATTGGATTTTTATACTTTTTATATATTTTTTTTTGTTGTTGAAAAAATAGATTTATCAAGAAAACATACTTTTAAAATGGTGATTGTATGGTTTAAAATTACAAAAATCATTCTTGTTGATGCTATTTTAATCGTTATTAGTCATTATAAAGGCCTAAAGTCATTTGTTTAATTCAGATATAATCAGAATTAAAATACTTAAACTTTTGTTTTTGTGGAATAAGAATGCATTTATTCCTTTATTTTAATGCAAGTTGTAAACCGCAATAAGATTTTAATACTTTTTGTACATCATGAATGGTTGTTTTGCCTAAATTGAACAAAAAATCTTCTCATATTAGAAATGATGCAGCGTCAATTGCAATCAGTCGTTATAAATAAAAATTTTTGATAAACTAATTGTGTATACAATGTTAATATCTGAAGGAAAATATGCATGAACTTTTGTTTTTGTTGAACAAGAATGCAATCATTCCTTCATTTTAATTGAAATTATTGACCGCCATTAGATTTTTATACTTTTTATAGTTAAGGATTGGTTGTTTTTCATCAAATATAAAAAAAAATACTAAAATCTTTTTCGCATTGATTAAAATTACCAAAATTATTCTTCTTTTGATAAAATTATGCTATTTTATTTGTAACTAGCTATTTTAAAGGCTTCAAGGCTTTTTATGAAATAAGAAAGCAGTTATTCCTTTTAATACAAATTGTAATCCGCCATAGGAATTCAGTTTTTTTGTTCATCAGGATTGGTTGCGTTTTATAACATACGCTGAAATTTAATGAAAATAATCTAACTTGTGTATGGATTGCCTAAAATACAAATATTTCGACTCATTTTAGAAATAATGCAACGTCAATTACAATAAGTCGTTATACATTAGCCGGTTTTTTTTTGTTGAACAAACGAGCGAATCGTACAAGTTGAGATATATAAACACCGTAAGATGGTGACAAGGGAACGTCACCATCTAAAAACGGATAATTAACGATAGGAAATGAAAAATCATCCCTTTTATCATAAATTTTAGTATTCAGCTTTCTGTAAGTGATATAGATATCAAGATCGAGGAAAGGGCAGTGGTCATTGTTAGTATTAGCTTTATTTAAAGTAAGTTCAGCAGGATAGAATGCAATCATTTCTTCATGTTAATGGACATCATTGACCGCCATTGCATTTTTATACTGTTCATAGTTTAGGTTTGGTTGATTTTCATAAAATAAAAGAAGCTCAGATAAAACATACTAAAATGCTGTTCGTATTGTTTAAAATTAACAAAATTATTCTTCTTTTGATAAAAAAAACCGGATGCTATTTTATTGGTTATTAGTCATGTTGAAGGCCGTTATACCTTTATCTTAATACAAATTATAACCCCCAAGATAGTCTTTTGTTAGAAATTCATGAACAAGGGTTTTGTTCTTCTCATATATTTTATGATTGTATTATACTAAACCCTATAAAGTGAGGGATTGTACTTTATAGTCATATGATGAATACATACTCTCTGAATCAGTTTAATTGAGATTCCGATCTGGCATGTCAATGAGAATAATTGTTTTTTTCAAATAATACTCTGAAATGCATTTGCCTAAATGTATATGGGTTGAGATCGAAGGCTAAGTCTCCTGAACTGTTCGGGACCTGATGCTGATGTATGATAATATACTTGTATTTTTTGAAATCAAAGACTGATGAATTTGACATACTAGGGATGCCTGACGGGTATAAGTATTTTGCCAAGCATAGAACAAAATTTTAAAAGAAGTCGGGTGGTGTAATTATTTGTTTTAAGAGTGATATAGGAAAGTTTTTGAAATTTCCAAAATTCTGAATTTGTACAGTGGGTAGTATTGGAAAAGGGGTTTTTGATTTTTGATTTTAAAAAAAGCTTGTTAATGGGCTGTATGTATCTTCCACCTAAAAATACTAAATAAACAAGCAATGAGGCGTTCACAGAGGTTGAAATTGATAGAACTTGTTGATAAGTATAATGGTCAACCTCTAATTGCTGGTGATTTGAATGTTAAAACCAAATTGTAAGATGATGTTGTCATCCCTGATGACGGTTTTTTTAATATACTGAATGCTTTTGAAAATTCCAGTTTTGTGTCTTATTTGTACGATTACCAAAATTTATGTGACAGTAATGTTTCTTTAAAGCGATGTTCAAAAGATAGCAGTGTGCCTAATAACTATGGATACAAACTTTTTAAACGTAACAATTTGTATATTGGTAACAGTAGGTTACAGGGAAATGAATTTATGATAGGCTTGACTACATGTAATAGTGTACATGTATCTCTTATTGATTATTTATTACTGTCCTCCAACATTTTTTCACTGATAAAAGTATTCATTGTTCTCGAATTCAATCCACACTTTTCTGAAGTCCATTGTGGCTTATGTTTTTGTTTTCACGCTTCGGTGAATTTTTATGTTTCAGTGAACATGTTTACTACACATTCCGATAATAATTGTAGTATTCAGCGTGGTCATGCGCGATGGGTTCCAGACAAGGAAAACCTTCAGTGACGTTACAAAGTAAGACGAGATGTCAATGCTTTTGTCTGGGGACAGTAGCGATCCACAAGAACGAATAAATACAGTCGTTGACAAAATATGTGATGAGATGAAGAAGTGCGAGAAAATTTACAGAGTCAAAATGAATAAAAGCTTTGAGAGTTTTGCATTATAATATGACATGCGTAATCTTTCGAAAAAGATTCTGGTAAATTTTGGAAAATCTTGAAAAGATTTGATAGAGGGGGGTCTGATAAAGATATCCAAATTACTAATGATCATGTATATGAGTATTGTAAGTCATTAAATAAGAGTTCTGTTCCAGATGATGATATTGATTTTGAAGATTAAGTTAATAGCATAAAAAGTCAGGGAATTATTGAAATTATAGATCAAGAAATTACAGAGGATAAAATATTGTCAGCTGTTAAAAAAAATATTTAATAGCAAAGTCCTAGGGGAAGATGGGATTGTCAACGAATATATAAAAAGCACGGCGAATCATTTTTTGCCTCTTTACACTAAGTTATTCAATTTACTATTTGGTTCTGGAACCGTTCCAAACTCTTGGCTTATTGGTATCCTTACGCCGTTATTTAAAACCAAGGGTTTTCCAAATGATCTGGATAATTATCGAGCTATTTGTCTTACATCGGATTTAGGAAAAGTGATCACCTCTATACTTAATCCAAGACTTAATACTCTGTCAGACGAGATCGGGATTATAACTGATGCCCCGGGTGGTTTTCGTAAGCGGTATTCTGTCCAAGATAGCATGCTTATCATACATGCTTTAATTTCACTATATTTGAGTTCGGGAAAGAAATTATTCTGCGCTTTTGTAAATTTTGAAACAGTGTGGAGGGTGCGACTATGGCAAAAAGTATTAAAATATAACTAAAAACTATTTTTTTCCCATGTGATGTATTCGTAAGACAGGGAGAAAAAATGTCACATTTTTTCTTTGCCTTATACCTGAATGACTTAGAGGAATATCTGGGTGAAAACTCTGTGGAAGTTCTAACATTTATTAATGAAAAATATGTTGACCTGTTCTTCGAAAATATTGGGGTTTTAAGATAAAAAAAATTCAGAAAAATTACAGCTACAGTTTTGTAAGCGCATTTTGGGGGTGCGATCCTCTACGCGAAATTTTATGGTATATAGAAAACTTGGAAGATTTCCACTTGAACTGCAGATCAATTTAAAAATGGTATGTTTTTGGCACAAGCTTGCAACAAATCGGGTTAACTGTATAAGTTACTTTTGTACATGCATGAGCATGATTGTTGTAATTTCAAATGGTTTAACTATGTAAAATCTGTGTTTAATGACTGTAGCTTTGGTGAACTATATAATATTTCGGAGCAAGTTGATTATAATTATATTGAAACTAATGTGAGGCAGCGCCACCAGGACCAGTTTATTTGAAAAATGGTTCTCTGATATAAACGACTCATCAAAGGGGGACTTTTATTTACACTTTAAAGAATAGTTTTGCTTAAAACCATATTTGATAAAATTAAGGCGGGGTCATAGAGTTACTATATGTAAATAAAGGGTATGTAATACAAATTTTCCCATTGAAACAGAAAGATGGAAAAATGTACCACGAAATGAGAAAATTTGTCCACTTTGTAAAGGTGAGCTTGGGGGTATGTACCACTATATATGTATGTACCAATTGTGAAGTTAAAGATTAAAGAGAGAAGTTCATACCTCCATATTATCTAAAATAACCTAATGTTAAAAAAGGACTGGGCATGCTTATATCTTGTGATATTAATGTGTCTAAGCTGTCAATTTTTATTCAAAAGGTAGAGAGATGCTTGTCTGATTTAAAATTGCAATGAACAAAGATTTATTTCTGAAGATGTATAATTTAAAAATGTATACTGTATGTATAATGAAATATATTGTGATTTATATTGTGTATAATATGCTCCTGTTACGCAGTCTCTGCGGCTGAGTTTTCTTTAACTAACCATGAAACTATGTAACTGCTAGTAGTCTTTTGTTAATTTATGTATAATTGTCATTTTGTTTAGTTTCTTTTGTTATATATTCTGACATTGGACTCGGACTGCTCTTAAACTGAGTTTAGCTATACGAATTGCTGTGTGTTTGTTTTTGTCTACATTGGCTAGAGGTATAGAGGAAAGATTGAGATCTCAAAAATCATTTTAACCTCGCCACATTTTTGCGCCTATCCAAAGTCAGAAGACTCTGGCCTTAATAGTTTGTATACTTTTTAATTTTAAATTATTGTGTATAATTATGAGTTTAGTATGACGATCATTATCACTGAACTAGTAAACATATTTGTTTAAGGGGCCAGCTGAATGACTCTTCCTGGTGCGGGAGTTTTTGCTGCATTGAACACCCATTGCAGGTCTTCGGCTGTTGGCACTTTGACACCTTCCCTATTTACATTCTTAATATTATCGAAAATCCGTATATACCTGTATCTTGGCATTATCCAAGGTCATGTTTTTCTTTGACTGTTTATTGCGTCTTTACACTTCATGCATTGGAAGATGGATGTGTCTGATTGATAATTTAGTCTTAATGGCATTATTTTTTATTAGTTGTTTGTGGTTTTGAACTAGCTGTCAGTAACCACAAGTACTCTCAGATCTATACTGAGAGTCTTTATGTTGTTGTGATACACAGGTATGTGTCAACGGCTACTCTGTGTTATATATTTCTATTTGTATCCAACTGATGAGTTAAGCCTTTATTAATTGATTTGTACATTCAGTTCTTATGATGTACTGATACAACACTGTCCTTGGTTCTTTATGTTCCTGTCAGGAGCCTGTAAGTCAGTGATTGTTGTTTTTTTTTATATATGCATTTTTCGTTCATTAGTTTGTACATACATTAGTTATCTCGTTTGAATTATTTTACATTTCAATTCGGGGCCTTTATTTGCTGAATATGTAGTATGGGCTTTGTACATTCTCGTAGGCCGTACGGTGACCTGTAGTAGTTAATGTCTATTTCTTTTGCAATCATACCACATCAAGCTCAGATGAAACCTGCTAGACGAAAATACACATCTTAACTGCAAATCGTACACCAAAGTGAGATCTTTAAAACACGTTTTCAAACAAACACTGAATTATAGCAATGACACCAACAATAGACATATGACAGGACATTTCGTTAAATAAGGCACCCCAAAAAAAGAACAGAGACTTCAGGTCTCTTACCCTCTGGAATATACCGATTACACAAACATATAAGCATTCTTTAAAAACAAGATAATATACCTTTTTGCTCCGTCACTTTTTCCAATAATTTATGTTTTGGATCTGAACAGTCTTCGTTTTCTGAAAATAAAACGGTTAATGTGTTCATATGACCTCAGGCACTTATTTTAAGTTGATATATATTAAGTTTTGTATTATTACATATAAAGTTTACATATCAAGTATTAATTATAAATTTAAAAAGACTTGTCATACACCGATAGTGTTCAAAAGAGTGATCTGGTACAGATAATATTTTTCATAAGCAAAATGAGACTTATGATATTCCTAAAAGGCATCTCATACTGATTACTTTTATATATTAAACTATCTGATACGGATTTTATTTTACATCAACAATCTTATACATATTCTTATACACATAATCAGTCATATAGATTGCATCTGAATGAGTCATTTGATACGGATTTTATTGTGCATGAGCCATCTGATACTGATTACTATCATATGCGCTATCAAATGCGTAAACTGAAGCTGATTACAATTACATCATAATTATGATACTGATTATATCTATAATACTAAAATGACGAGGTCCAATTTGTCAGCCGTCCTCACGTAAAAACGAACAATCAAAGAATTCAACTTTAATATAACTAATATAGTACAAAGGTGAAGATTAAAAATTACACCACTCCAGGCTCCTTTGTTTTCCACGTAATTGATATTGCAAATAATTCAAAAGTTCCGGGTCGAGTCCGATACCGATACCAATAGTATATTCACCTGTTACCGATTACCTTATTTGTACAAGTTACACATCTAACAGGCGCACCACCAAACGGTGTATTCAGGATTAATATGCTATATACACGGGTCATAATCACAGGGTCAAATTGTTACCTATTGTAGTATATTAATCAGTAAGACTTTCTAAGATAAAAATACGAAAACGAAAAAATAAGGCGTATAGATACAGTTTTCAATTTGTTAGCGGGCATGACGTAAAACAGCGAATCAAAGAATTCAACTTTATTTATGACTAATATAGGACAATGTTGTTGATTAAAAAATATTTCATTACAGGACCTTTTGTTTTCCAAATAATTAATATTACCAATAATTGATAAGTTCCAGTTCGACGGGTTCAAACAGAAAGATTTAGATTTGAAAGCAGAGAAAACTGTCTATCTTATAATCGGCCTGATTTTATCGGATGACAATTCTAATACTAAAATAAGGCTTGCGTATAGTTAAATTCTTTAATCCAGTCACGGACCCGCAATATCAAGGGTGTGTTCTAGTATCTTATGAAAATTTGATCCTGCATATTGCAGAACATTTATGTTATCTGCGAAAAATGTCAATCAAAGACATTTTAAAACCTGCCCAGAAAGTTGTTTCAATTTGACATATGAAGCTATTTTGCATAGCATACCTTTCATCCATTCTTTACATTGTTATAAAATACGATACCTTTTTGATCAGTTTCTATGTCAAATGAGTTTACTTTAATACCATAACTGCCAGATTTTTCTTAACAGAAATTTAAACGTCTTGACATAATATCATGCAATAATTTAATATTGTACATATACATCAGATATACCAAGCCATATGATACTGATTATAGTTCACTTAAGCCATCTGATGCTTATTACATTTACATGAGTCAGATGGTATATTATATTCAATCGTAGCTAGAAATACAGTATATAACAGCTACAGTTAAGTTTTCCTCATATCTTGACTTACAATTCATACGATATCCACGTGCTTGTATTTGCTATCATGATTTTCTTGATAACAATGAAGCTAGAATACCGGAATGGGTATAACATGATCGACACAACGAATGCAACATCTGGAGCAGAACCTGCTCACCATTGCAGAACACCTACAATTACCCCCCCCCCCCCCGCACACACACACACACACACGTTTTTGATGGGGTTCGCGTTCTTTTTTCTTTAGTTTTATATGTTGTGTCATGTGTACTATTGTTTGTCTGTTTTTTCCTTCTTTTTTCGTCAGTTTATTTTCGATTTATTAGTTTGACTGTCCTTCTGGTATTTTTCGTCCTTCTTTTATATCAAACATAAGCCATCGCGCTCTAAGTATGTTAACATAATTCATCTCATACTGATAATATTGAACACGAGTTATCTGATAGATAATTTGTACATGAGCTGTCTTATACTAATTTTATTGACATGAATAAGCTGATACCGCACTTGAGTCATTTGATATATCATATATAACACGAGGCATCTGATGCCGATTATATTCACATCACCTAGGTGATAGGTCATATTCGACATGAGTCATATGATAGATTATATTGAGCATGATTTTGATTGCTGATACGAAGGAACAGATCCTAGATGCTGATTATTTACTGATTGGTATTTTGACCCTGATGTACGTTTTTTTTATTTGTTGATATTTGCTTGGAACTAGTTATCAGTAACTGCGATTGTTGTCAGGTCTGTGATACATGCTTATTTATATAGATTAGACCGTTGGTTTTCCCGTTTGAATGGTTTTACACTAGTAATTTTGGGGCCCTTTATAGCTTGTTGTTCGGTGTGAGCCAAGGCTCCGTGTTGAAGGCCGTACTTTAACCTATAATGGTTTAATTTTTAAATTGTTATTTGGATGGAGAGTTGTCTCTTGGCACTCACACCACATCTTCCTATATCTATATTATGTAGTTTTTGTTGTTTTAATCTCCTTCTAAGATTTGTCGTTATTTCTTGTTTCTCATACTTGTTTTTGCTATATAAATTGGACCGACGGTATGTTTAATTGAGTTGTTTCATATAATTTTTATGTCGAGGCCTTTAATAGATAGTTTTACTATATAAGGATTCTTTTATGTTGAGGGCCATACAGATGCATATTATTACTGACATCAGTTTCATTTCCACTGTAATAATCGCTGTCTCATTTACACATACCACAGCACTAACAATCCTCATCTTGTAACGCTTCTACGTAGACAAAGACAAGACTACTGGATTACACAATTGGGAACTGCGACACAAGATGATTGCAACACAAAATTGATGGTGTATATATTCTATCTGGTCCTTGTGCAGCTCGATAAATATGATACATATTTTTAACTGTACTCCTCGACGTAGACGCAGTCATGGTCATGGTCATTTACATCCCCTACTGTGCATGATGTCTCTAGTAATGACTTGCTGCCATTTATACAAGAGCCGTTAGGTATTCATTACATTCGCACGGAATTATATTCATTACCCCTTTCAAAACTTCATTCTCTGTTCAATTTATGTTGGAAACCACGTTACAAACCCTCATTCAAACCACTACAAACTTACAGCTATTATTTCGAATATTGCAAGTCACAAACCTTTCAAACCAGTTTGCATTGGGAAGAATGAAAACTGCGAAATGTGTTATCGAAAAGTTCGAAATATCGTGCCCCTTAATCCATCAAGTGGAAAAACAACTTCAAAATGATGATGGATTCAGTCGAGCATTATGCCATGCAATTGTCTACGCCCGAGAGAAGGAAGACGTAGACACTGTTTCCGAATGGATTAAGGCTGTGAGGTCGTTAATACAAATCAGAATTATGAAACAATAAATTCCAAAGATCTTTTTGGAGTGAATACAATCTAAGTCTCTTTTACCTTGTAATAGTATTAAAGTATTTTACTTTTATACACTTTACACAAGTCTTTCACATTTCAAACTAAAATACATAGTTAAAGATATTGCTTTGTTTCATAAAAAAGAATGTGCAACGTAAATACACATAGCTTGTCTAAGGGATGGATACATCACTATTATTCAAACAAAAAATTATCTGAAACTGACATTATCAAGGTGCTTGATTTCTTGATTGACAACATATTTGTTACGTTCGAAGGAAGTGTTTTTCAACAGACTGTCGGCATTCAAATGGAAGAAAGATAAGAAGTTAGTTTTACTCTTTAATTTTACTTTTCGCTTTATAGATGATGTTCGCTCACTAAATAATTCAAAATTTGGTGACTATGTTGAATGCATCAAATCAATCGAACTTAAGATAGTGAATACAACAGATACAGTTAAGTCGGTCTCATATATTGACTTGCATAAAGATATTGACCACGAGGGTCGGTTGAAAACTAAACTTTACGACAAAAAGAGTTGATTTAAGCTTTCCAATTGTGAACTTTCCATTTATAAGTAGCAACATTCCAGCAGCACTTGCATACAGGGTATATATCTCCCAATTGAAACGATATTCCTGTGCTTGTATTTCCTATAATTCTATTCTTGATAGAGGGTTGCTGCTAACAAGGAAGCTATTTAACAAAGAGTTCCAAATGATGACATTGAAGTAATCCCTTCGTTAATTTTACGGACGCCATCACGAGTTAGTTGACCGATATTGAATAACCGTTTCACAGATGATATCTGATATGTTCATTACGTCGTAACTTCAATCCCATTCCCTTTCATGAATGTGACCTACCGAATTGTAATATTACCGGATTAGTTACAACATGGGCAATACGACGGGTGCCACATGTGAAACATGATCTGCTTACCCTTCCGTAGAACCTGATATCTTTCCAGTTTTTGGTGGCGTTTTACGTTGCTTATTCTTTACTTTTCTATGTTGTGTCATATGTACTATTGTAAATTTTCAGTTGTGACCGATGTGCGCTACCAACTATGATATAGGTTTAACCTATAGTGTGTGACATATTATTTATCAAAGTATAAGGCTTATTATTTTATCTTTCAGCCGCGCGTTTCATCTATAAAATGCTATTCCTGAAAGAGGGTTGCTGCTAACAAGGAAGTTATTAAACAAAGAGTTCCAAATGATTAAATTGAAGTAATCCCTTCGTTAATTTAACGGACGCCATCATGAGTCAGTTGACCGATATTGAATAACCGTTTCACAGATGATATCGGATATGTTCATTACGTCGTAACTTCAATCCCATTCCCTTTCATGAATGTGACCTACCGAATTGTAATATTACCGGATTAGTTACAACGTGGACAATACGACGGGTGCCACATGTGAAACATGATATGCTAACCCTTCCGTAGAACATGATATCTTTCCAGTTTTTGGTTGCGTTTCACGTTGCTTATTCTTTAGTTTTCTATGTTGTGTCATATGTACTATTGTTAATTTTCATTTGTGACCCATGTGCGCTACCAACTATAATATAGGTTTAATCCATAGTGTGTGACATGTTATTTATCAAAGTATAAGACTTATTATTTCATCTTCCAGCCGCGCGTGTCATCTATATAATGCTATTCTTGATAGAGGGTTGCTGCTAACAAGGAAGCTATTAAACAAAGAGTTTCAAATGATGAAATTGAAGTAATCCCTCCGTTAATTTTAAGGAGGCCATCACGAGTTAGTTGACCGATATTGAATAACCGTTTCACAGATGATATCGTATATGTTCATTACGTCGTAACTACAATCCCATTCCCTTTCATGAATGTGACCTACCGAATTGTAATATTACCGGATTAGTTACAAATGGGCAATACGACGGGTGCCACATGTGAAACATGATCTGCTAACCCTTCCGTAGAACCTGATATCTTTCCAGTTTTTGGTGGCGTTTCACGTTACTTATTCTTTAGTTTTCTATGTTGTGTCATATGTACTATTGTTAATTTTCAGTTGTGGCCGATGTGCGCTACCAACTATGATATAGGTTTAACCCATAGTGTGTGACATAATATTTATCAAAGCATCAGGCTTATTATTTTTATCTTCCAGCCGCGCGTTTCATCTATATGAGACTCGTCAGTGACGCTCAGATCAAAATAATTAGAAAGCAAAACAAGTATAAACTTGAAGAGTATTGATGAACCAAAATTTCAAAAAGGTTTTCTAAATACGGCTAAGATTATCTATGATTGGGATAAGATGATATACTTTTAACCCATATTGTGTTGCAAAACCATGATATAAATGTGTTACCTGTACTCTTGTTTCTTTTGATTCGTCGTCTCCACAAATAAATGGAAATTGTCACTGACCCTAACACATGTAACACTAATACAATAACTCCAATTATCAAGGCAGATCTGAAATCAAAAGAAAAAAGAATGTGTACTTTTCATATCAGTTTATATTTAAAAAAAAACACTGCATTGATGATCTCATATTGTCAAAGCGGGTGCACTAGGAATGAAGGATATAACATGTTTTTCTTATAAAGAAATGATTTCATGAATAAAAAACACTCCTTTTGAAGGTTTTTTGATGATATCCCAAATAAAAATACTATTAATCCTTTTCAATGGTGATAAAAAGATCAGTAAATAATCTTAGCAAAATGTGTAATATTGGAAAACATGTTCAAATATATACGTGTTTCTGTAACGTCTTATAACTTTAGAACGACAAGAACAATACAAAAATTGAAAAGTAGGTTTTGTCGATCAGTAAACAGTTTTAGGTTGATTGTTCCAAGCAGCTTTTAACTCAAGTTATTCTGTGATATGTGAAACAGTAAGAATGTTAAAGAACATTAAAAAACAAATAATAAGTATGTTTGTTATTCCTATATTGGCTATAGGTATATGGAGTATATGGAGAGGGTTGAGATCTCACTGAACATGTTTAACCCCGATGCATTTTGCACCTGTTCCAAGTCAGGTGCTACATGCCTTTGTTATTTTTTGTTTGAAATTTAATTTGAGTTCATGTATATGTTTTGGAGTTAAGTATGCAATTATTTTTTACTGCACTAGTACACGTTTATTTTAAGGGCCAGTTGAGAAAGTAAAAACTCAAAATAAATGATAACGGAAAGTCCCTTATCAAACGACATTATTAAAAGCTCAAACACATCAAACGAATGGATAACAACTGGTATTTTCAGGACTTGGTAGACTTAGAAGTATTTTTTAATTTAGAAAATGGCGGATTAAATCTAGTTTAATAGCTAGTTTTACCTTTCTTGTGTATCATCAAATTCCATTATATTGACAATGAAGCGAAAAACTCTAAGTAATATCCCTTACCAATAGAAAGCATTCAGAAACATGATACAATCTCAATATCTTTGTTTATCTCGAAATCCTTAAACATTTGCTGTACAAGTCCCGAAATGGGTTTTCAACTCAGCGAGAAAATCCAGCACCAGGAAGCGTGCTTCAGCTGGCCTCTAAACGAAACTCTACACTGAACCAGTGATAACGGACGCCATAATTAACTCCAAAAGATATAAAAGAAACTAACATTAAAAACCATACAAGACTTACAAGAATCAGAGGCTCCGGACTTGGGACAGGCGCAAACAAGTTGAGGGCTAAACATCTTTTTTTGAGATCTCAACCGTACTTTTATAACTCTAGCCAATGTAGAAAAAAACAAACATACAACAATACGCATAATAACACTCAGTTAAAATAAAGTATGAGTCCGATGTCATCATAGGTAACAAACACAAACTAAACAAAATGACATTAATACATCAATTTACGAAGGACTTATAGCAGTTACTGACATGTCAGCTCCAGACCTCAATTGAACTTATCGAAATAGCATGTATTCATCGTATGCATATGAAGCACAATCCCTGGATCCCGTTTAGGGTTAAATATTATAGAACACATTTCGATGCCAGCAACTGGTTTGAGAAAAAATGTGTTTATTTCAGATGCAAATTTATACTATTTTAAAACTTTCAATTGAAGCAGACACATCTTGGCAACAAACTATGAGGACACATTGGTGTCGAGTTGAGGCAGGAAGAAATACAATTGTGAAGTACAGAAAAAGGCATAATAGCACACTCGGGAAACGGTTCAAAGCATTAGGAAACAGTAGGCAAAATAGAAAAGAAAATGACTTAAAATTTGTCCTTCCCCTAAAATCTACAATAGTAAATGTTTGCAAATCATCACCAATTATTCTATATTTCATACAAAGCTCAAAGTAATAAAAACAATGGGCAAAAAAGTGACATTTAGGCGGATGTCCTCTAACTTTTGGGTTTATACCATAATATATACTGATGTTTGGCAAATGTTTGTCCTCTGACATCTGAATTATACTATTTGAAAGATATGCAGTATTTAATTTCCTTTTCAAGGGACCAACAAGTGTTCTTAGACTTCTTCATTTGTTCGATATAATAAATTGACAAAAAATGGTACCCCTCTAAGAGATGACAAGTCATCAATTATATGTGAATAACATTAAGAAGGTAGCCTGAGACATACAGAGTTCTTACTTACATTTCGCTTTGAGATAATTGACCGTTTGGAACATCAGGTTGTGTAGAACTTATTGCTGAAATAAAAATAATGTATATAAACAAGAAAGTTCGTATAGGAGTTTACATTACATTTCAACTTTAATTACATTGTATATGTAAAAAATTCCAGGGATTCCTAAATCCGTTGTTGCCTTCCTGATGCAAATAGTTTCAGTAAAATGCTTCTAGTTCAGGAAATGTATTACTTTAGTAAGTGTTATTATCACATTTCCTTAATCAACATGTTTTTTTGACGCCATTTGGTTTCTGTCTCATTGACAGCCACGGCCTTTTATCTTCTATAATATGTGATGTTTTTAGACGTTCTTTTTTGCATACACTTTAAATTTCCTGTTACTTACTTTGATGTGGGTCGGTTGTTCTTACGTCTTAGTTTACTACTAATTTGTCAACATTAACTAGAGGCTCCAAAGAGCCTGTGTCGCTCACCTTGGTCTATGTGAATATCAAACAAAGGAAGCAGATGGATTCATGACAAAATTGTGTTTTGGTGATGGTGAAGTGTTTGTAAATCTTACTTTACTAAACAGTCTTGCTGCTTACATTTATCTCTATCTATAATGAACTTGGCCAACTAGTTTCAGTGGAAAATTTTAATAAAAATTTACAAATTTTATGAAAATTGTTAAAAATTGACTATAAAGGACAATAACTCCTTAGGGGGTCAATTGACCATTTCGGTCATGTTGACTTATTTGTAAATCTTACTTTGCTGAACATAATTGCTGTTTACAGTTTATCTGTATCTATAATAATATTCAAGATAATAACCAAAAACAGCAAAATTTCCTTAAAATTACCAATTCAGGGGCAGCAACCCAACAATGGGTTGTCAGATTCATCTGAAAATTACAGGGCAGATAGATCTTGATCTGATAAACAGTTTTACCACTGTCAGATTTGCTCTAAATGCTTTGGTTTTTGAGGTATAAGCCAAAAACTGCCTTTTACCCCTATGTTCTATTTTAGCTGTGGCGGCCATCTTGATTTGATGGTCCGGTCACTGGACACATTTTTAAAACTAGATACCCCAAAGATGATTGTTGCCAAGTTTGGATTAATTTGGCCAAGTAGTTTCAGAGGAGAAGATTTTTGTAAAAGATAACTAAGATTTACGAAAAATGGTTAAAAATTGACTATAAGGGGCAATAACTCCTAAAGGGGTCAACTGACCATTTCGGTCATGTTGACTTATTTGTAAATCCTACTTTGCTAAACATTATTGGTGTTTACAGTTTATCTCTATCTATAATAATATTCAAGATAATAACCAAAAACAGCAAAATTTCCACAAAATTACCAATTCAGGGGCAGCAACCCAACAACGGGTTGACTGATTCATCTGAAAATTTCAGGGCAGATAGATCTTGACCTGATAAACATTTTTACCCCAAGTCAGATTTCCTCTAAATGCTTTGGTTTTTGAGTTATAAGCCAAAAACTGCATTTTCCCCCTATGTTCTATTTTAGCTGTGGCGGCCATCTTGATTTGATGGTCCGGTCACTGGACACATTTTTAAAACTAGATACCCCAAAGATGATTGTTGCCAAGTTTGGATTAATTTGGCCAAGTAGTTTCAGAGGAGAAGATTTTTGTAAAAGATAACTAAGATTTACGAAAAATGGTTAAAAATTGACTATAAAGGGCAATAACTCCTAACGGGGTCAACTGACCATTTCGGTCATGTTGACTTATTTGTAAATCCTACTTTGCCAAACATTATTGCTGTTTACAGTTTATCTCTATCTATAATAATATTCAAGATAATAACCAAAAACAGCAAAATTTCCACAAAATTACCAATTCAGGGGCAGCAACCCAACAATAGTTGACTGATTCATCTGAAAATTTCAGGGCAGATAGATCTTGACCTGATAAACATTTTTACCGCGTCAGATTTCCTCTAAATGCTTTGGTTTTTGAGTTATAAGCCAAAAACTGCATTTTACCCCTATGTTCTATTTTAGCTGTGGCGGCCATCTTGATTTGATGGTCCGGTCACTGGACACATTTTTAAAACTAGATACCCCAAAGATGATTGTTGCCAAGTTTGGATTAATTTGGCCAAGTAGTTTCAGAGGAGAAGATTTTTGTAAAAGATAACTAAGATTTACGAAAAATGGTTAAAAATTGACTATAAAGGGCAATAACTCCTAACGGGGTCAACTGACCATTTCGGTCATGTTGACTTATTTGTAAATCCTACTTTGCTAAACATTATTGCTGTTTACAGTTTATCTCTATCTATAATAATATTCAAGATAATAACCAAAAACTGCAAAATTTCCACAAAATTACCAATTCAGGGGCAGCAACCCAACAACGGGTTGACTGATTCATCTGAAAATTTCAGGGCAGATAGATCTTGACCTGATAAACATTTTTACCCCAAGTCAGATTTCCTCTAAATGCTTTGGTTTTTGAGTTATAAGCCAAAAACTGCATTTTACCCCTATGTTCTATTTTTAGCCGTGGCGGCCATCTTGGTTGGTTGACCGGGTCACGCCACACATTTTTTAAACTAGATACCCCAATGATGATTGTGGCCAAGTTTGGTTCAATTTGGCCCAGTAGTTTCAGAGGAGAAGATTTTTGTAAAAGTTAACGACGACGGACGACGGACGACGACGGACGCCGGACGCAAAGTGATGGGAAAAGCTCACTTGGCCCTTCGGACCAGGGGAGCTAAAAAGGAGGCTTGTGGAGCATACTAAAATATGATAATGTGGTATGATTATCTCTGAGACAACTAAAAATCGCACACGTACGAATATGTACGAAAATTGGAACATATCCAATATCATTTGTAAAACAGATATACCTTAACGGTTGACCAAATCGTGATGGCTTCCGTAAAATAGTCAAAGGGATATGTTCAATTCATCTTTTAAACACTTCGTGTAATAACTTTCTTGTGAGCAGCAACGCTCTATCAAGAAATCATGATAAGAAATATAAGCACTTAAATATCGTATGAACTTTTGAGATATATATGTTGTATGCAGGCGCTGCTGGAATCTTACTTTCTAAAATTGGAAAGTTCAATAAAAAGCTGAAAACATCTCTGTTCTCGTACAATTTTGGTTTTCATTTTATCTGCATTGTCAATTGCTAGATGTAAGTCTAGATATGAAGCAGACTTAAACGTATCTCTTGAATTTGTTATCTCAAGTTTGATTGGATGGATGCGTTAAACACAGTCCCCATTTTTTTTTTCATTCTTATTTAGCAAAATAATATCACTAGTATACATTTAGTGAGAAAAGAAGACAAATGATACTGCGCACTTGTATTCTTGTATTCTTTTCTTCATACAAATTTCCTGTATGAAAAAAGAAAATACAAAAAATACCAAACTCCAACGGAAATTTAAGACGAACAAATTTTTTTATGTTGGCCAATTTAAAAGCTAAAACAAATTAAACAAATGAAAAATTACTGTCATATTCCTGACTTGGTATAAATATTTTCTTATGCGGGAATTATGGTTTTACAGCTAGCTTAACATCATACTTGTATGATAGTCGCATATAATTACATTATATTGACAAAAAAGTGGGAGCAGAGCAAACAGACATTTTTTGGTAAAACTTGAAATATTTGGGTACAGCAGTCAATGTCGACATGTAGTCTAAAACCTTATAAAATTAAATATATAACTGTATATACAAAGAAACACTATATGGAATATAGAAAAAGTACGTGAGAAAAATGAAAGTCAATTTTAGAGACTTTTTGTTTGAATAAGAGTGACTTGTTGTACTATAAAGAACGATTTATTCACCCCTTAAACAATATACGTTGGACATTTTTTGATATTTTATATGAAATATAGCAAGACAAACACTTACAACTTCTATTTAAGTTGGTAATAAGAAAAACGTGTATAAACTTTTGAAAGGTCAATTGTTTTGATACTATTAACACATAAAAGAGTCTTATATTGTATGTATTTTAAAAGATCTTTGGAAAGTTTACAGTTTAGCTACATCTGATTCCCGCACCATTTCGAGTATGTTATCCAGCTTTGATTACTGATAATATTGATGTTGGAAGACCAAGCAATGTAACGTTGTTTGTAAGAATAATTGTTTAGTTAGGGTCATGAATATCGCGAAAGAAAATCCAGTGTTCTATGCTTGGTTGAAAATGCAAAGAAATATAGAACAGAACTATGATTAACCAGGATTTCCTCTTTTGTAAGATTCTTTTATAATATATTAAATTCCTAAATATATGGCCAATACCTAATTCATTTTTTAAGCAGTTTATTTAATGAAATCTAAACACAAAAATATATGGTTTTTGGATTTACCGGTAGGGACAATAACCTATTTTTAAGGAAGGTATGACAGTTTTTTTCTTAAACATAAGGGTCTATAACGTTTGTATCAATGACTATTCGTTAACCTATTCAGTGGGTGTTTTTTTTCTCTTTTGACTTGTATAAACGACCACACAGCCTTAAACCGGAAAGAGTATCAATCAATGTCTTCATTTTCGCGTGCTACTCATTGCCTGAAAAAAGTAATTGTTAGTTCTTGGAATGTTATAACGTTCTTGGCAACATAAAAGATACATATGTGGGATTAATTGTCTTTATTTGTATATACATATATTAATATTTTCATAATAATTGTCGACATTCAATATATATCGAGTGTTTGCACTTACCATCAAAAACGTCCTCTTCCAGTAGAATTTTTTTCTCCCCTAACGTGACACTATACAAACAGGAATACGAAGCATTCAGATCATTTTTTGTCAGATTTTGGATAATTAAGGTGTATCCATCCTTCATAACCTTTCCATCATATTTTTTATTTGGTCGCCCTGTCTTTATATCTATAAACAGGGTCTGTTGTACAGGAGTCCATCTATCCCATCCTGAATCCTCAGGACAACAGTGAGGAACCTTGCAAAATAATGTCACATTTTGTCCATAATCCGTAACCTTTCCAACAACTGTCCATTCTAAAATACCTGAAATTGATATTTATTGTTTTTCTGTTGAATTTAAATGCCTACCTAATATTAAATATCAAATTTGATTCAAACAATAGTTTACACAAGATAAATATTAATACGGTTATTATCTTGCTTCCCGTATTCATAGCAAATGGTCACAAGTGGTTTGTTTTTGTAGATTCAGCAGTTGTGATTTTTGTACATCACACATTTTAGTCATGAACAATGTTTTTAAGACCTATCATGCATTTATACAATGCATTGATTTCACACATCAACAAGTCAAGAGTATCTCCCAAACGAAACTCATCACAAAATAAAACATTATTGTTTATCAAGGAACTATGAAACATTCCTTACAATAGTCAATATATTACTTCGTATATAAAGATAGAGAAATACATTTAACATTGACCACTGAACCATGATATTCAGTGGTGGTAAGAGGATGCTCGGAAATGTTACGACTATGCGAAAATGAGAGACAACTCTAGGGATACGTTTTTTCTTTTCCGATTTTTGTTCAGTAAATGGTTCATTTCAGCCTAACCGCTTGTCCCATATACACATATTGTGAGTGCGTTGATATTGAAACTAAATTTGAGACATAACATTTTTCCAATATTTTCGTAAAATAGTAATTCATGATAGTCGAAACTAAAACAAAACAAATGCTTAGGATTGTCCTAACATAAATTGTGATGGTCGTAACTCTATTTTTTTAAAAAGGACCGAAAAAGACAAGTCTTGTATCAAATCATTTTTGATTACAAAATCACGATAACAAATTTCAAGAAAAGGCAATTTTAACATATTGGTTATGGAGATAGTTATCGAGACTAGCCCATACCCGCGAATTCGTAGCTCCATACCCGAATTAAAGAACATTTGCCTTATTCTAAGCCTGAATTTAAAAAAATCGTATTATCATTTGGTAAAGTCAAGCTGATTATAAGGTACACAGTTCCCTTACACTGAATTGCAGTCAAGTTTAGCGTTCGAGAATTCATTGATAAAATTCTTGCGTATCACAGACACACAACTTGAAACGTATCATTTCATTTGCCGAAAGCTCTAAATACATCAACAATCCTAGTATGCACATGAATTGCCACAGATGAAAGACAAGGGATTTTTTTATGTTACAACTAATGCAAAAGCAAGGATTTACAAATCTTTGGTAAAAAAAATTAAATAAATATTATGTGATTTTTTAAAAGTGGGGTTGAAATATCATTCTTGTAAAAAAAAATCAGTAAATTAATATTCTTTATGCACGCAGCAACACAATTATCTTGTACCGCATTATAATTAAATAAAATGAATGTTTGATTATGATACGTTATTGTGATTGGCAACACTGCAATATCGCATTTTGTTCTGTAATCAACTTCATTAACCAATGAAATTTATCATTTTTGATGACACGAAATCCTACAATAAAGTGCAGAGATAAATTAAATACAATATTGCTACAACTCTTGATCCTAGCTAAAAAAAAATAATTTTAAGTAGTGAATGCTTCTTTTTGTAACTCCATAGGGATGTAAAGGCGCTTAATACAAAATGTACTTCGATCAACGCTTTACACCCTAATGAAGTTACAAAATAAATAATATAAGACTACACACATGTGCCGCTTCTATACGGATGGATACACGAACCACTTTTTATTTCTGTCACACTGACGCTATATTAGTATCCGTACAATCTCGTAGTAACTTATACTAAGGATCTTCATAATGATAATCAATAATAATAGTTAAAATAGTTAAGGTTGGGTTGCACCTATAACGGGAAGAAATACTGAGACTATGTATCATGGTTAACACGAAAATATAAAATAGAATGAATTCAGTGAAGGCATGTGTGTGTAAAACCTGAAACGTTTAGTATCACAGTCCCAGGTTAAACGGATTGAACGTTACATGGGCGAGTGTTTTTTCTTTTGCATGTGATGCGTGTAATTAAAAATTTGTTATTCTCATCGGATTTTGTCTTTTGCTTAGTTTGTTTCTGTTTGTGTTACATTTTAATGTAGTGTAGTCATTCTCCTTTTATTTTTAATGCGTTTCCCTAGGGTTTGTTTTGTGATCCGGATTTTTTTTCTATCGATTTATGAGTTTTGAACATCGGTATACAACTTGTGCCTTTATTTGTTATAATTGCAAACACATTATGGATAGAAAAGGTGCACGGAGTTACCATTTCATCTATAAAGGAGGGGGGACTGGGATGAAAATTGAGAACACAGTTATTTCGTAGTGCATTTCTTTTAGACAATAAATTCAAATTAAAAAAAATCGCACCTGCTCTTTCTCAAAAATAGTTTTACAGTGTAGTGTACTACTAGTGAGACAAATACTATCAACATTATAGAAACTTCTACCAGCTCTAACTCAAAATATTGACAATTCTGTGTTAAGGGGGTGTAAAATTCAGTTTGACAGCTTCAGACGTGATAAAATTTGACCTTTTAGAACTGGACCAATTCACTACTTAACATAAAGTTTCAGCACCCAATTTTTTTTGACATGTAATTACATCCCCCTAATTAATATTTCTTGCATTTAACATAAATAAATAAATTGGGAAAGTGTATTAAATAAAACATATAAGTTATACACTGTTTACACTAGGGACTATATTCGTAGACAACGAAAACCAAAGGACGATAACTGTGTCGTTGGACCAATTGCTGGATGACAATTTATGTAAAATAGAGTCAGGACAAACTAATGAAACAATTGCAGAACAGATAAAAAGATAAGAATGAAATATAAAAAATAGGACAGGTGTTTAAACTAAAATAAAATGCAGAACAAAATGTTTCACCAAGCCGCCGTCTCCATCCCCATTCCCTAAAAATAATCAAATGATAGCTCCCCTTATCCAGAAATATTTGAGAGAAGACAGTTGAATTAAATATCTGCCCTGCTATCCGCTAAACTCACTGAACTTTTGAACGGAATAAAATACATGTATGAGCCTATGTCCCTTGTTTAAGACCGTACCTTGACCTGTAATGGTTTTCTTTTAAAATTGTGACTTAGATGAAGAGTTGTCTCGTTGGCACTTATACCACATCTTCCAATATCTATGAGTAGCTTATAGTCAGAATACTATTAAAAGATAGAATGGTATGCTTCAACTCAACATGCTAGTTTTTTTTAAAGCTGAATACATTCATACAATTTCAACATACAACATAAACATTATGTTCAACCTGCATATGTATGTGGTAGTTGCTACAGCACAGTAGATTCAGTTCTACCTTGTAATATTATCATATGGTAAATCACATTTCAAAATATGTTTATAAGGATTAAACTTAGTTTATTCATTAGTTTACGTTTGTTTACCCTGTCACTGCCCCTGCCAGATCAGCTTCCTTATACCTTGTTTACTCTTGGAGTGATACTATGTTACAGGAAACACAATTAAAACTGAAAACAACATTATCTAGCATATTGTATCAGGAAGCAGAAAAGTGTTACGAAAAACGGCAGCGTGTATCAATTGGCCACGAAAACAATGAGTAATAGTTCAGTTAAAAGGGAAGGAACATTGAACCCCGAAAGATATGAATAAAACGAAAAAGAAAAAAGAAGACTAAAAAGGCCAGAGAGTCCTGACTTATCACATGCACACAAATGTAGCGGGGTTAAACATTTCTTGTGAGATCTCACATCATCCTCTATTCATCTAGCCAATGTATTAATAACAAACACACAACACTACGCACAGTAAAACTCAGTTAAAAGGAGGTCCGAGTCCGATGCCAGAATAGGTAAAAGTAGAAACTAAGCAAAATGACAATGATACAAACATTGATCAAAAGACTTCTAGCCGATTCTGACATACCAGCTCCAGTGCACAATTTAACATGTATGTTTTGTCGTATGAAAATCAAGCACAGGGATTTAGAATTTTACTGGCTTCAAAAATATATAAAACGAACTAAAATTAATTACACCATGCTCAATATATTAAATTGAAGCATTGGCCTTAGTATCAACTCAGACATCTGACTATGGCAGTGATTAAGTCTTTACTTCATACATAGATTGAATGTGTTTTATAAATTGCTTTTGAAAAATGCTCCCTTTTTCGTTCGTATAATGTTTTCTTACCTTGAATCGAAAGACAGTTACTTAGAATCACCAATGGCAGCAAATACTCCATATCTCTTAATTGGTATACTCTGTATTATCTTTTTTTTTTCTCTTTCTAGAAATAAATATTAATAAACTTTTTAGATCTGACTTGATATTTGCTTATGGAAGGGATAAGGTTGCACAATATTTCTTTTTTTTAAATATATCAGGTAAGTGGTGTTCTGGATTACATGGAATAGTTTTACATATTAAAAAAAATTACAGGTTTCAACAGAAAAAGACATTGATGATGAACGATTGAAATAATAGTCATGATGCAAAATACTCAATTATTGACAGCAGACAAAAATAATATCTGACATGTGTGACAAATTGTATTTACTTTATTGTGTGTGTCCTGCTTAAGTTACATAGTGTGCTAGTGACCTAATACTACATACATGACATATATGGGGACAGTAAATCATATATGGAATATGTCACTATCACACTTTGTAACGAATTTATCTTACCACCTATCTTAACATGTGGTATTTAGATTAGTGACATATTAAAGTGATTAAGTCTTTAATACCGTTAGTAATAAAAAAACTACTTCCATTGGTCTATTCAAAAAGCAAAAAAACAAATGTCAACAATAACAACTTGTTACATTAAATGTGTTTTTATGAATTAATTACGCAATTTTCTTTATGTTTATTAAATTTACTCCTAAATAAAAGAATTGAAAGATTTGAGATACTGCAACTTATGCCTTACGCTGGACAGGCACATGGTTAAGTTAACATTATCTCTGACATAAGATATCGACGTACGTCACTTGATCAGCATGTTAATGTCACACTGGTGAAATATCCTCTGCACAATCTGCATTAGAAGATTTCCAGGTCCTACTTGCCGCTTGTCTATATGCTGTTTGTTAAATTCTTCTTAAAACGTGCCACGTTATTATGTATCAAAGAAATACAACTGGGCATATAGGTTACATTTCTGTAAACATCTGTAAACTTATTTTCCAGAGGAAGTTTAAAAAAAAATGATATCCTAGAATAGAAAGTTTATGTGCACTACTTGGTTTTAAAAGTCCAAAATATAGTGTTGTGCGGCATATTTTCAACATTTATATGCTCCGAACTTCTAACAGTTTTAACTTACACTGAGTTCTTTACTAGGATTCCCACATAATTAAATTTGACAAAAAATGCATATGCACATTTACTGGTAACATTACACAGTTGAGTCTATATGAGATTAAACATAGAAATCACTTCTGGGAACCAGCATGTAACCAGTATTATTTAGCTATGAATATTATTTCTTCTTAACAAAGGCGGGGTATGAAAATTCATTATATTGAACAGCTAACTGGAGACTGTTTACATGTAATTATATGTAAGCCTCGTAATCAATGTAAGAGTTTATTACGTAGAATATAAAAATCAATACTTTTCATGTGAGTTATCTATTTGAAGCACCATTCCAGTCAGATAAGATAATGTTTTGGTTGGAAAATTAATTTTGTGTTGCCATTATGCTAGTGTATGCGTTTGTTTTTATGTAATATAGTGTACCTTGTTTTATGGATAGAGCTTACATATGATATGCCTATTGTCCAATTCAATATAATTTATGTGAATAAAATACTGTTTCAACTAGATCGTGCTCAACATTTGCCACCAGTCGTGTAGCTCATGTAATTGCAATTAATGTAACAAGTATAAAACGGTAGGTTACATTCGATTAGGGACACGGGATTGTAGTTACTTCATAAAGAATATGTTCGTTGTCATCTGTGAACAGGATATTGCCTAATGGCCAATCAAATCGTCATGGCGTCAAAAAAAATTAAGAAGGGATGACTTCCATTTCTTCACTTGGTTTCAATTCATAGTTTTATAGGTATCTAGTGAGCGGCAATCCTCTATCTTTGAAATCACGATAGAAGGTACAAATCATAGAATGTCGTACATTGTATCAATTGGGAGAAATGAAATCCGTATGCAGGTGCTGCTGGAATGTTCCTACAAAAAGATCAGCCATTTTAAACATGTAAGGAAACTTTTCAAATACTATCAAAGTTTAAATTTCATATATATATATATAATATGTCCTTGTTACTAAAGAAAATATAGATTGTTAGATTGTTTTATCTTAAACGTTTTGGCATGAGTATATATAATTGTAATGTCGTCATCCTGATTTTCATCTTAGTCCGAAAACAAAAAGCACGTAATTGTATATGCTACTTCTAACGTCAAAGTAATGTGAAAAAGATTAAACTGATTAACAACAATAAAACATTTAACACGGAAGATTTAAAATATGTACCAAAAAGTAAACAAAACAAGGAGATAAAACAAACAAAAGATAATCTTACTATATAGAGTTACATACAAACAATTGAACACATGCACATGAATGTAAGTTGGAAAAATGTTTTGGTCATGCAACTATTGAATGGGAAGCTGAACAAACACACTTGGAAATACTTTGATCTTACAATATCAGTAAAGGTTTGTTGATGTGAAAACATAGCTATCATGTTTTGTTTACTAGTTGATGTCTTCATTTTGAGGAATGACTTCAGCGAAGTAAATGAATCAATAAAGAGTTGGTCGATATTCCATGTTAATTTTTTTGCATGTTACAAAGGTCTAAATATTTCTGAACATTACAAACATGAACGTCATCATTGAAATGATATAGAAAATTGATTTGTAACCTTTTTTAGTAATCTACATTCAAACGGAGACTATGCAATCATTTAAAACCATTCCAAACTATGGAAAGTCGAAAACAAATTAAACATACTTGATCGACTATACACTTTTAATGATAAAAACACATTTAGATAAAAGAGCAGAGTTTGTTTGCTAGACATTCACTTACATGTATAATTTCTTGGAGTTTCAACACGAGGTTGATAGTTATTGCATTTACTAAGAATAATAGAATTTATATAAAACATGTCACATTTTTTTGTTCTGCAGTTGAGATAAATACAGTTTGTATAAAAATAAATTAAAATCCAAATCCCAAAAATACTGAGTTCCGAGGAAGGTTCAAAACGGAACATTTGTCATTAAATGCCAAAATCAAAATCTCAAACATATTAAACGATTAGCTAAGATCTGTCTTATTCCTGTCTTGGTACATGTATTTTCTTATGTCGAAAATGGTGGATCAAACCTGGTTTTATAGCTAGCTAAAAATCTCACTTGTATAACAATATCATATAATTCGTATGTATTTTGTTCAATATTTGATATGAAATATAAAAAAAACTTGAAACTTGAGATAAAGAAAGGAAATAAAAGAGACAATACTTACTTCATTGAAGCTTACTTAAATATGTTTCTGTTAGTAACAGTTCATGAAACTTTAAATAAATGACATTCATAATTAAATCCCGTATAACTATCAAATGTGTAATTGTTACTAAATGAAAGATTAACAAGAGGTTTGTATTTATGTATTTATTTGCGCATGTGCACATAAATTTGTAACTTCGTCATTGTGAGTTTTTTTTAAATATTTGTATCATTGTCAGTTTGAACAATTGTCGGTAATTGTATATGTCTACCTACTACATAGCACAATTAGGGGGAAACAATTTAACTTTCAACACGGATTTTTTTTAAACCCATAATCGTCATTTGTACCGAATGTTAACAAAAGAAGGAAGTTGCAAAAAGTAAAGTCACAAACACACTGAACTCAGAGGAAAATTCATAACGTCAAGTCCTTAATCAAATGGCAAAATGAAACACTAAAACACACCAAACTATTGAAAAATAAAAGATAATGTAAATATTCATGGATTGGAATACAAAATATGAACAATCATATAACATGTATAAGTGTAACGAAACAATTTGTTGTGTTCAATATGAACGGACTTCATGTTGCTAGGAACTCCACGTGATAGGACATTAAGTGTGATACAGCTGTCAAAACTGTGGCAGCAAAAATCACACACATACAGCGTGCGCACAACTGACTTGAAAATTCCCTTCAACAAATATATAATAGAAAAAAGTCATTTAGGGGCAGATCTTATGTTTTAATGGACTGATAAGCTATCTTAGTTCTAAATCCTACTTTGTAGAATATCTATCCTATTCAGTTTCCTGTCTGTCTATTTTACATAATATAACTGAGAAATAACTGTTTTGAATAAAAGTGACTTATAAGAAATCTAATTAAGTGTGCAGGTTAGTTCAGGAGTGAGATTTAAACTACCACATGCCTACATTATACGTATTGTTTTTAATATAATCGATCACAAATAAGAGCACACGACATTCCAAAAAATTTTGGCACCAAATGGGATCAACGAAAAGGTGTACAGCACATTTGGAGTATAATATGCTTACCCTTCTGGTGCACCTGAGATCATTTGGTTTGGGTTTTGTCTAAGACAGACGCCAATGAAAATAGGTGTTGTATTCGAAAAAGAATTGGCAAAGTCGACGATAGATAATTAACAAAGACTTCGATTACAAGTGTTTGTAGACGGTAGTACATACGGTTTATAGCGTACACATAAGTACAATATAACTACAAAGATTAATAAAATAGAATCTTGCTTGTGTCCAAATCTCACCTAAGGATCCCACTGAATCCGGGCTGCCCGATGTCGAAAAACTGATAAAGGACCATGTGTCCAACTCACAGTCAAACTATCAAAAAGAAACATCCTAACACAAAGACATATACGGGGAATTTCAAATTAAAATTTAGAGATAAACAAGTTCAGCATCTTTATAATCTACAACTCAATAGCATCTAGTTTTATATGTGAAGTAGACACTCTTTATTATACAAAAGCATCAGTTTTATATAATTCTATATAAATGTTTACCAATTTAACCTCCATTCTCATTCTAGTTATACTTGTTGTGTTCAATATATAGATAGTATATGATGAATATGAGGAAGTTTTTTATCTATAATTTTAAATCAATATCTAATTATAAAGTTCAAGGAATCAAATATACGAACAGTGTAAACTACAAATACTTCCTTGCTGATGTTTAAATATTTGGTATGCACTTTTATATATATTTACTTTTCTACTGAAATAATATCATATGTGTTTTAACATGATCGAGTTTTTATAACACAAGCATACTTCTCATCACTTTAGAATATAATATACAGAACATATTTTAGGAATCAAATTCAAATCTAGATCTACAGCTGTCAGGTGTTTTTGACTATCACTACTAGTAGACTAATTTAATGTCTATAATCAAATGATATATAAGTTCTAGGCTTACCCAGATAACTAACTGGTATGAAGAATAGACAATAATACTATCCCTGAGGGAATGAGTAAAACTTAAACAATGCATTAAGGACTTGATGAATTAATAATTTTCGACCAGGAGTAGAATGCATATACAAATGACCAGTCAATTTAAATTTAGATTCTACAAAGTTGATCGATCATACTGAAGAGCAGGACATGTAAACTGCGACTGTTATAATTGGGTGTGTTGAAGAGTAGTATTTTCCAAATCTTGTAATCCAATTCTAGTATTACAACATGTATCCCGTAGAATATTTGAGAAGAGTAGAATTTTCCATATGTTGTATTCCCATTTTAGTATTACAACATGTATCCCACAGATTATTTGAGAAGAGTATAATTTTCCATATATTGTAATCCCATTCTAGTATTACAACATGTATCCCACAGAATATTTGAGAAGAGTAGAATTTTCCATATGTTGTGATCTCGTTCTAGAATAACAACATGTATCCCAAAGAATATTTGAGAAGAGTAGAATTTTCCATATGTTGTAATCCCATTCTAGTATTACAACATTTATCCTACAGAATATTTGAGAAGAGTAGAATTTTCCATATGTTGTAATCCAATTCTAGTATTACATGTATCCCACAGAATATTTGAGAAGAGTAGAATTGTCCATATGTTGTAATCCCATTCTAGATTTACAACATGTATCCCACAGAATATTTGAGAAGAGTAGAATTGTCCATATGTTGTAATCCAATTTTATTATTACAGCATGAAGACCGCAGAAAAACAATAGACAACTTCCTCTAACGACAGTATAGGACACTACAAACAGTGACGTGACGTATATATATATAGAAAGGTAACATATGGCCACCGAAAGCTCTTTTTATAGAGAGCCCAGGTGGTCGTGTGGTCTAGCGGGACGGCTGCAGTGCAGGCGATTTGGTGTCACGATATCACAGCAGCATGGGTTCGAATCCCGGCGAGGGAAGAACCAAAAATTTGCGAAAGCAAATTTACAGATCTAACATTGTTGGGTTGATGTTTAGACGAGTTGTATACACATTATGTACACAGCCATGTATCACCATCTTTGATGGCGATCCGATGGATACATCTGTTGTAGGGTTGTCACTGACTCAGACGTACTTATGAATATAATTATTTTCTGTGACTGTATCTTACATTAATTTGTAGGATCCTTTACTCTAGATAATTTAGCTGATCTGTAACAATAACATCTTCATGCCTTATATATCATGTACTGTAGTACGCCGCTAGATTAAAACTGACGTGGAAAGGTAACATATGGCCACCGAAAGCTCTTTTTATAGAGAGCCCAGGTGGTCGTGTGGTCTAGCGGGACGGCTGCAGTGCAGGCGATTTGGTGTCACGATATCACAGCAGCATGGGTTCGAATCCCGGCGAGGGAAGAACCAAAAATTTGCGAAAGCAAATTTACAGATCTAACATTGTTGGGTTGATGTTTAGACGAGTTGTATATACATTATGTACACAGCCATGTATCACCATCATTGATGGCGATCCGATGGATACATCTGTTGTAGGGTTGTCACTGACTCAGACGTACTTATGAATATAATTATTTTCTTTGATTGTATCTTACATTAATTTGTAGGATCCTTTACTCTAGATAATTTAGCTGATCTGTAACAATAACATCTTCATGCCTTATATATCATGTACTGTAGTACGCCGCTAGATTAAAACTGACGTGGAAAGGTAACATATGGCCACCGAAAGCTCTTTTTATAGAGAGCCCAGGTGGGCGTGTGGTCTAGCGGGACGACTGCAGTGCAGGCGATTTGGTGTCACGATATCACAGCAGCATGGGTTCGAATCCCGGCGAGGGAAGAACCAAAAATTTGCAAAAGCAAATTTACAGATCTAACATTGTTGGGTTGATGTTTAGACGAGTTGTATATACATTATGTACACAGCCATGTATCACCATCATTGATGGCGATCCGATGGATACATCTGTTGTAGGGTTGTCACTGACTCAGACGTACTTATGAATATAATTATTTTCTGTGACTGTATCTTACATCAATTTGTAGGATCCTTTACTCTAGATAATTTAGCTGATCTGTAACAATAACATCTTCATGCCTTATATATCATGTACTGTAGTACGCCGCTAGATTAAAACTGACGTGGAAAGGTAACATATGGCCACCGAAAGCTCTTTTTATAGAGAGCCCAGGTGGTCGTGTGGTCTAGCGGGACGGCTGCAGTGAAGGCGATTTGGTGTCACGATATCACAGCAGCATGGGTTCGAATCCCGGCGAGGGAAGAACCAAAAATTTGCGCAAGCAAATTTACAGATCTAACATTGTTGGGTTGATGTTTAGACGAGTTGTATATATATATATATATATAAAATGACTGAATAAATAGTCAACGATATATACATAATCTTGAAATTCATACAATTATGTTGAACAAGAAACAAAATTCACATTTATTTTCACAATACTAGTGTAAAGATGTAACATGATTATGACGATATATAAAGACTTAGTATTCGTAAAGAGGGGTATATTAGATATATAACTACACTCAACATAGAAAACTAAAGACTGTAAAAAGTTGAAAAGCTGAGTAGTTACAACAAGTTCTTGGTATATACAAAAGATGCATATTGTTTCTATGTTAAGTTTATTAATATAATAAGTCTGTTGTCAGTAGTTCTAATATTGAGTACCAACATATACTGGGTATATAAAAAGATGTATGTTGTTTACATGGTCAATGTTATCAAGCTCATAGTTATGTTGCTCAATAAAAGGCGCATACGATAAATAGTGATGCCAAATTGTGGCCATTTATTTGTATATAGCGTCAAACTTCGGAACGAGGAAGACCTTGTCAATTCATTCTTCAATATCATTGACCTCATTGTCTAGTGCAAGCCGCTGTTAATAATAATTGGTTTTAAACAATTGATTACGAAAATTATTTTAAGTTATAGGACAATACTATTGTGTCAGTATTATGACTGCAATGATAACACGTCTGTTTCAATAAGCATTGATCTTGTTTTCGTTGCTCATTGTTAAATATGTATATGATTTAGTCCATTTAGTCATGACACAATTTGCATGGATCATATCGATCATGACCATAGATTCTACATATCTGATGTAAAATACCGTTTATATGAACGTTGTTATAGAACCTTTACATTAAAATCTTCAAACTTCCAAGATACATGTAACAGTCAATCGTCTTGATTATAATCAGTAAAAATGCTAGACAGCTGAAGGACGCCTCCGGCTGCGGGAATGTCTCGCTACATTGAAGACCTGTTGGTGACCTTCTGCTGTTGTTTTTTTCTATGGTCGGGCTGTTGTCTCTTTGGCACATTCCCCATTTCCATTCTCAATTGTATCTATTCATTGTTTTACTTATGTTTATGTTTATATTATAGTTCAAGGATTTGAATAAAAGTAATTTAATAGTGCTATAGTTTTTAAACAATTTCTTTTAACATTTTAAAACAACATATCTAAATATCAGATTTGGAAATCTGTTTTAATTAATGTTCTGACTAAATCAAGGATTTTTTTCTATCTAAACATAGCTTCGGTTTGACTTTATATTAAGCATTGTTTCTATGGTTTGACTATATTTAGGATTATTTCATATTAAGCATAGCTCTGGTTTGACTTGATTATTTGGTCATTCGAGTTTATGAGCACTTTCGTGTTTCTATTTGGTTATAGGTTTTAACATATTTATATATTGATTATATTTGAGGATCATGCCTACGAGGTACAATACAAATGGTACCGTCGATAATTATACACACGTCTGCATGGTCTGGTTCTATATAGCACATGTTCTAACTTTTTCTTCTCTCACACCAAGAAATGTGCAGTATCAAGTGTGTTAAATCACAAAAATACTGAACTCCTTTGAAAATTTAAAATGGAAAGTCCCTATTCAAATGGCAAAATATAACGATAAAACACATGTTTCGAATGGATGGATTGTTTGGTAAACTCGACTGACCAAAACATTTACAATGATTTAGTCAAACCAGAGCTATGGTTAGATAGAAATATTGAATGCACACATACATCGAATAAAAAGACATATTAGAATTATTGTTATAGCAACCAATCAGAACAAAACCATACACAATGTAGAGTATCTACCAGTTTTCGGACATGTAAATCATTTAATTAGAAAAAAATTCATTAGTTATTAAATTCCTATTTTGTTTACTACATTTTACAATTATTGTTTCTAAAGTAATTGTTTTCCGACACCACATCCACAATTTTTGATGAAATTCATCCTCCAAAACCTTAAGGTTGTTTTCTGATCTGACAGACGATAAATAAAACTCAGTGGAGGCTATATTTAAATCAGTTTTAGTAGAAATTATTTACAGATACAAAATGTAATAAAGGTACACGTACAAGTTTAATTGATATCTACCTTTTAACCAGGTTTAATCCATCGGTATCCACAGTAAGGATATACCTTTACCCAGAAAAGCATACGAATGTTCCTTAAAGTTCGATATTTTTGTTTATTTCACTTTTTAATCATTTATATTAATTATGTTGAAAAAACATCATACATAATGTTTGATTTTGCCCAGATCATAATGTTCATATGAATCAAAATTAAAATGAAAAAGCTTTATATTGTCATGACATATAAGCATGTTGGAATGCAGCGTTAAAACGTATTTGAAAAAAACACCATTTGCTATTCTTTAGTTATTTATAAAATATTGAAAACAATGATATTAGACCCTACCTTCACTTGTTTCACAAACCATTCATCCACATCATGAAGTCAGCCGCCATTTTGTGACACACCTATCGTCAGGAAACACTTAGTCAACGGAAATATGTACATATCGAGAAGTTTGATGTATACAAAGAGTTTAAATGATAAAGTCTGTATCTTTTTAATGTATCTGTTTGTAAATTTCTTACAAACTCTTCATTGTTTAATGTTTTTTTTTCAATAAACCAACATATTATACCTATTGTTTGTTAAAACACTGAAGATGAGTTTTCGCTGATATAACATTCACAAGTTAACATAAACCACTTAGCATTCCACAGCTTGGTTTATAGTTCTAAACATGGAATAGTTATATGCATATATGTTGTTTTAAGTATATCGTATCTATCGAAAATACATTCTGCAGAGGGTATACATAAAACCGAGATTGCTATTTTAAATCGATTGGTAAATAGCTATTTACATATAAGATGTTAAGATCGTATTTATCGAAAATACATTCTGCAGAGGGTGGATACTGTAAACTGGGACATAAACAAAGAAGGAATACTAAAACGGGGACAATGTGCACAGAGGGGACACTAAAACGGGGACATTATGCCGACGGGGACACTTAAACGGTTGATTTGTATTCAACAAGAAAGAATCATTACTCTACGTTTGTTTTGCCTTTGTATACTGTATACATAAATGTTATCAATGTTGAACTGAAAAAAATAAAGACATTTAACATGCAGGTTCACTTGAACTTTTCCTATAAAAAAGAATATGTGGTATAATTGCCAATGAAAAACCTCTCCGTAAGTGATTAAATAACCCCGAAACTATATGTCACCGTGCGGCCCTTAACCATGAGCAAAGCACATAACGCATCGTCAGGCATAACAGACCTTACCATCTTATAATAGTGAGACGACAGAGCAAAACATAAAAATGCTAAATTGACACATTCCCCATTTCCTTTCTCAATTTTTTTTTATTATTCAACAAAATAATTGCACACACTGTTGACTAAATAAACTCAGTTTATATCGAAAATAAGAACATTCATGCTTAACATACTGAACAAATAATAGACTTTTCCTAAAACTTCGGTATTATTTTTATTTTACTTTCTACCTTCTATTAATCTCTCTCCATTAGGATAACCTTTAATTCTCAAAATGGTTATTTTATATCTATATTACATTTTAGTAAAGTAATGCAAACCTTCTTTTCCATTTAATATTGAATGCCGTACATTATCATATCAATGATTTTAGATGATATTATATTAAAAGATTAGGATATTATATTTCAAATATGGTATTGAGTTTTATACTGTTTCTAGTAATTGGTTTGAATTTGTTAGTCAATTGTGTTGTACGTCTATAATGGTAACACTACGTTTTCATAATTACGTTAAATTGATAATCTAAAACAAATTCAGGCATAACTAACAAAAGTAATGATTTTTTTAACAGTCCAGTATCTTAAATTAAAAACAGAAATGTTGACACAATGAATAAAGCATACTTAATAGTTATCCCACGAGGGCGCGTTGTGTCCTTGTAAGATCATCCCGATGGCCGGAGGCCAGATGGTGATCTAACACTGACACACCAAGTCCGAATGGGATAACTATCTTACATCCTAGCTGGTTTACATTAGACAAAACACTATTTACAATTCATAAAATCTAGTTTAGAACGTCACACAACCATTATAATATACTTTATATATTACTATATGATGTATACCCTTAATAACCCCCGAACACGATGAGTAGATATCAAATAATGTCAACTCGCCCAACTGACCAATCGGCCCACACTATATCGTCACTTTATAAAAAATAAATGCCCCACTCATGTTTACCGACTCGCCCCAATTTGATAAAGTGTAAAATCAAATTGAACAATGAGTCTGACAACTCACTTATTAACGAAAAGGGTTTAAACCCCACTGAATACAGGTCTGCCAACTCGCCCCACTTATAAAAAATATCTTGCTTCCTTTTAGTATGTTAAATTACTGATATACGAAAGGTCTTGAGTTCGAATCCCAGCATATACATGTACACTGGATTTTTTCTACGTGAATGTTGATAGATAGTCTTTTCCGTATAGTTAAGTTTTAAAGTGGATTTGGCATTCCCGCCAAAATGTTACAGAACAAAGGAAAGCATGCATAACAAAGAAACTCAAACTGGGGTGATCTGGTAGGGGTGATCCGGCTCAGATCACCCCTGTTAGAACAAAGGAGTTTGGATGTAAGATAAGCAAATGATAAATTGTAGTAACTTGACACCATATAATCTAAATGTATGGGATGAATATCATACAATAGATCTTTAGGATCTTTATTTACAAAATTTAAAATGCCATCTCAAATATTTTCATTGAAAGTACACGTGTTGCCAAGTTATTGATACACAAAATTATAAATGATTAAGCGTAGTGCGTAGTAGATAGTTCTAGTCCCATCTAAGTTGTTCGTGTCGAAAAAAATGTTTGCTTGAATGGGTTTGGCGTAACGTCAGTAGCTGACCTATCGGTAATCATCAAACAGTTTCTATGAGCTGTCTGTTTACCTGTCACATGTTAACTTTCACCAACCAGACAATCTGGTAAACAAGTTTGGTTGCTATTTATCATATCACACATAAGAATAATGGCTTAAAAACAGCCATGCTACTTCAACTAGAAAAATTCCCGAAAAGGTTACTGAAACAGCTGCTTTCACTTCCTACATCAACACCAGACCCGGCGGTGTACATACTATCAGGAATACTACCCGTCGAAGCGCAAATTGACAAAAGAGTACTGGGATTATTTAACAACATCTGTAACTAAGATGAGAGCAGCACAGAAAAACAACTGGCGCGGTGACAAATCAGTGTTAAGTCGCTGGACAGAAATAGCTGTTTATACAAATCAAAAAGATCCTAACAAAATATAACATGGATGAAAGCAACACCTACCTTGATATACCTATGAAGACAGAAAAATGGATCACATTGATAAACCGAATTATCCAAAAACACTGGAGTGACTCAATAACAAGAATGGTTTCTTACTACAAAATCTTACAACACTTACATTACACGGAATTCCACCAAGGGAAGCTACATCTACTACTAAAAATCAAATGTCAATCAGCTAGAGACATAGGAAGAATTCCTCCACAGCTAAAAGTGCTTACCGGCACATACATTTTGCAGTCGCACAGAATCAAAATGTATGAAAATGAAACAGACCCGATGTGTCTTATATGTAACCAAGGGGACGAAACGCTGGAACATTTAATCCTAAAATGTGAAGGTTTATCCGATACCAGGAATTCAATGATGGATGAAGTTAGTGCCATTCTGAAGGGTTATCCGATACCAGGAATATAATTATAGATGAAGTGAGTGCCATTCTGAAGGGTTCAATAAATGTAGACTTTCATGAGCAAACATCAAAAGTAAAGATGCAAATTCTTCTGGACATTACAATGCTGCGGGAAAATCTAAAACTAAATACAAAACTAATGGCCGAAATTGAATACTATAGCCGCCGACTTCTCTTTTTGTTAGACACCACCAGATATGGTTTCATGTCAAAAGGATGGAAAAAGGACTAGAAAAACGTAAAGGTGTAATAAACCAACAGCTGATGTTGAAAATGAACAATGTGTTAATAACTTGTATATAAAACAAACATTCGATGGTATTGGACTGTAACTGCACTATATATAAAGCACGCAGGTGGCGGATATTACTGTTAGATATACTGGTGCCTATGAAGACACTGGTGTGGTTCTCCTATATAGGAGGTTAAAGATACAGAGGTAAGGTAAGGTATCAGCATTAACGTGCTAAGTATTAAGCATTTCGGTGTTGACATGAATACACATGTTGGGGTCTAATCATTGTTCCGTTACTATCATTTACAAGGTTAGTAGTCAGCATTTTGGTGTTGACATGAATACAAATGTTGGGGTCTAATCATTGTAACGTTATTATCATTTAAAAGTCAGTAGTCAGCATTTCGGTGTTGACAATAATTCAAATGTTGGGGTCTAATCATTGTTACGTTATCATCATTTACAAGGTTAGTAGTCAGCATTTCGGTGTTGACATGAATACAAATGTTGGGGTCTTATCATTGTAACGTTATCATCATTTAAAAGTCAGTAGTCAGCATTTCGGTGTTGACAGGAATACACATGTTGGGGTCTTCTTAGTGTAACGACATAATCATTTACAATGTTCGTAGTCAGCATTTCGGTTACAATGAGCATATCACAAATACAGAGATAAGATAGAGGATGGGGCAGTGCAGGGACAACGGTTGATGTTGAAGAAAGGAAACGTCAAGTCATTTATCATATGTGTTGCTCCTTAAGATGGAGCAAAGCTTGGATCTTAAAATACAAATTAAATTCTCCCTCGCCCTGCTCGTCCGAATTAAAAAAAATTAATCTCAAAATCCAATAGACTATAAACAGGACAAACACATATTTAGGATTAGTTGCTCGCAGTACCATATTATTTGTTCTTGAGATACAATCCTTAATTTTACTTTTTGTCGATTTAAACAACATATACATACATGACATATAACATTGTTTCTCTTTCGCTTCGTTTTGTAGCAAACGGGAAAACTTTCAAACGAAATGAAATATATGTATTCATAACGTTGTCTAGCTAACGGACGATGTCTGGTATAAACATACATGTAGTTGTCCATTTAATTGACTGTCTTATTTATAATGATGATCTAGTTTTATTTACTGACAATGTCTTAGTAGTTGGTAGTTACAAAACATATATAACTAGAAACTACTTGTAATTACTGGTGGTATTGATTATATTGAAAACAAAACGGACTGGAATAGTATGATTTTCAAACAACATAATTGGCCTGTACTAGTTTTATATAAAATTGAATTCTTTGAATCATCGTTTTTATGTCAAGCCAACTATACAATTGGACCTGGTTAAATGTATTAAAATAGATTTGGTCTGTCTCTGGTTTAATTTTAAACCCAGCATTTACGATTCTAACTGCAAGATATGGTCGGTTTTAAAGGCAGAATATGAATGTGGTGATGTTTAAACCCCGATAGAAACACAAAAAGCTAATTGGAATATTAATATTTGCCAGGCCGATGTCTCTTGTCAATCAAAATGAATGTACCTTCTGCACTTACTTAGATATGAATGAAGGACATTTTATAATTCCAGATTGGAAGGAAAGGAATCCCTGTGTAACTTCTATAACATTTTCGTGGTTTCAAAAGAATGTTTTATGCATATATTTTTTTATTATATAAGAATAAGAATACTTTATTAATCCAATCATGGACCCTTGCGGGGTTTTGAATTTCACACAATGATTACAATGATTTGTGTCATAACAATGAAATAATAAAATGAAATACATGACAATAGAACACTGAACAGTTGCATGCACATGGAAGAGAAAGTAATATGGGAGACAATCAATTTCTCTGAGGATTATTCCCCTTTAAAAAGATATGGTGTTTTGAGCTGCATAAAAATGAAATGCAGCCCCAACTGATTAGATATATGGGTATTTTTCTCCCATGTACACACGGCAACCAATTACTAGATAGTTATGTATATACTAATAGTTCTTTCACAATTGCAAGAATATGATAAGCACCTTAGATATTTGACTGCAGTTTATTAATGCATATATAGGCATTTACATATTAATAGATGAAATATGCATACACATAGATAGAGAAATGTGTATATAAATTTAAGTTTTGAATTTAAAATATATATATGGACAAACTAAAAGAGATGTAGCCATTAACATGATTTGTAGATCTCAATTCAACATACAAATTTTGATTTGCAGTCATAAATGAAACCTGTTGTAGGATATACGGTTGTAGTTTCGGGAAACAATGTCAACTAAATCTAAAGTTATTTGTCTTCTTTTTCAGAATGTCTTGGTAACTTTTAATTTATTAAGTCGACACAAAGTACTTATATCAGTAACTGAACGCTAGCGCAAAGTAAATAATAACTTCATCCAAATATTTAAATGACTTTGAGCTAGCTTTCGGTAAAGGAAGTTGTATCAAATAAAAAATTTATTGAATTGTCATGAATGTAGTTATTTAGTTCAGGATTACCAATCCGTGATCACAGATTAATATTCCGAGATCTTAGATTTTCTATCCGATTTTCAAGGAACATGTGTTTGTAATGTTCCTTTATCATGGCTTTCGTAGATATACGACTACAACCCTTTTACTTATTGTTTATAAATTATTTACAAGATAATTTTAATTGATCTAAAAATGTATCTATTTAACCGTTGCTGGTTATAATATATAATTTTATTTAGATCTTCTTCTGCGTACTTCAATAGCTGTAATTGTTTAGAATAATCTCAGAGGTATCAAACAAGCCTATCCCTAGAGGTGACAAAATACTTAGATTGTACTTTTAGAGACGGTCCAAACATCATATTGTATTCATCTTCTATCCAACACGAGCGCCAGCAGTAGTGTCGACTTTCCAAACACGTCTATTAAATTAACTCTACCAAACTAAACGGATAACACAACTGTCTATTGAAAAACAACTCTGTTTCTTTATTGTTGATAAAAAGAAGAAGTATTGATATTTCGTAACATTGCAAACTGTATTTTAGTATATTTTCTCCGACAATCATCCTATGTTTTATAAAAAAAACTTCCTTAATTACAAAAAGTACTAAAAATCAATGACACATTTTAATTTCCATTTATATAACGCCATAATTGCAATATGTCTAAGTAATTAAAATCTTGACAGTGCTCATGAGCTTTTGCAAACAATGATTTCCGACATTTATTATACGATGGACAGTTTATTAAAAAAATTAAACTCATCTTCAATATTATTATGAGAACAAAAATGACAAGTCCTCTGTGACTTTTATATAGGTTTGTTCTTAAGTCGCTCTTTTTCTACTCGTAAATGGTAGGCACTTATTTAATTTACATAAAATTAAATAAAATTTGTCTTAATTAAAAACTTTGATTATCAAGATATTTTCCATTTGGAAATTATTTTTATGAGAAAAATATATATCAAGCTTTCCATTAACATTATCTTTATCATTGAACCATGCTTTTAAAAATAATGTCTTTAACTTTTTCATAATAATTTGATTTAATATATATTAATTGAATAATAATACAATATGTATATTTCAATTCAAGCTTTTGTAAAATAAATTTAACAGAAGAATACCATGTCATGGTGTTATGTGCATGCATATCTCTGTTACATAAAAACGCTTCTTTCAATAAATTTGAGTAACAATGATGTAATTTATGCAGAAAGCTTAACATAGATATAACAATATTAAAATATACAGGAAATCTACATCATTCTGATTGTACAGCAACATTTGTACTTGTATTATTTAAGCCTAAATTATGCTTACAGAAATTTAAGTTCATTTTATCAGCAACATTAATATGGTATATTTTTTTCAAGTACATTTGTAGCATCTTTTTTACAAGAAGCAGAGTTGGTTTTAATTATGTGGTCATTTTTAAATTTTTCGTAAAACTAGGGATTTTCTTATCCCAGGAATAAATAACCGTAGCTGTATTTGGCACAACTTTTTGGAATGTTGGATCCTCAATGCTCTTCAACTTCGTACTTGTTTGGCTTTATATATTTTGATATGAGCGTCACTGATGAGTCTTATGTAGACGAAACGCGCGTCTGGCGTACTAAATTATAATCCTGGTACCTTTGATAACTAATTAAACAGTCCCTATATCTCTGAGCTGTACAACATAATAGGTTTAATGGTATGGTCAAACAGATGTACTTTTGTTTTAATACTAGCATCTAAGCTAGATAAACATCTATTAAGTTTATATGAAGTTTTTTAAGATTTATTAAATAAGTCTTTTTTGCATCATTAAATAGGCCACTTATCTCGAATATAACTCCAAGGTTTTTATATTTGAAAACAGTTTCAATAAATTCATTTTAGAAATAGAATGGTTCTTTTATGTGGCGTCCACTTTTATTAAAAATTCAAACTTTAGTTTTTTTTAAAGTTTACATTTAGGCACCAGGTATCACAGTATGATTCCAATGCCTTCAAGCGCTTTTGAAGTCCATTAGCAGAATCAGAAAATACAATGACATCATCTGCATACATGAGACAGTCTATGTGACTAGTGCTGAGTTTTACACTAGCAGGACAATTTAGTAAATAGTTAGGTAGATCATTCATGAATAGATTAAAAAGGGCAGGGCTTAAAATATCCCCTTGTCTAACCCCAATATAAGGATTAAAACATGGACCCAGTGTGTTATCAACTTTTACTCTTAGATTATTAAGTGTATAAATGTGTTTAATTAACTGGTAAAAATTTCCCCTAATGTCTGACTTGAACATTTTGATAAGGATACCTGGGTGTATCACAGTATCAACAGCTCTCTTAAAGTAAATACAACATGCATACAATTTAGTTCCCTTACAATTAGTATATCTATCAATTAAGCATTTGAGGATAAACATGTGATCTCTTGTCCTCGATTTATTTCTGAAGTTAGCCTGGCAATCAGTCAAACTATTTCTCTCATCTAAATGTTTAGAAAGTCTTGTATTTAACACAATATTAAATAATTTTCCAATACAAGAACTTATATATACAGATTTTATCGATCGAATTGTAGCGATCATATCAGCAAGTTATTGCTATACAGAAACTAACTTTAATACAGATTGTGTTAAGGGACAGCTTTTATGGTCAACATTTGTTTGGAGAACTAGTTTAGCGGATCTGTTAACAGCTTTACTTAATGTTGAGCACAACATAACTTTAACACATATTGACTAAAGCTACAGCTTTCAAGGTCAAACTTCATTTGTTTACAGTACTTGTTTAACGGATATATTAAAAAGTTAACTTAATGTGGAGCATCAAATAAATTTAACACATGTTGTGAAAAGCGACAGCTGTAAAGGTCGAATTATTTTAATGCAGTACTCGTTTATCGGATCTTTTAAAAAGTTATCTGAGTGTGGAGCATACACGAGCAGAAGTTAAAATAACAGAAACATACTTTAATTAATATTTTGTTTATTTACAGCTGTCAATGTCAAAACTCTTTGTTTGCCATACTAGTTTGGCGTTTACGTAGTTTGGAGCAGACAAGTTTAGAAATTTATTTGTACACAAATTATGTTAAGGATGTATTCTTCTGACTTTTCAGTCTCGTTCAGTCTCGTTGAAATCTCGTTCTTAAATTATTTCCAAAAACATATGATAGAAGTGGAAAATATCAAAGAATTTTAAGAATATTATAATCAAACATAACTCTGTGAAAAAATTGTGTATTTACCATGAACGGTTTTTGAATAATCCAGTTTTCAAATTTTACGACCATTCAAGTCAGTATTTTTAGTCAAAATTTTGAGAAAATGGGTGAGGGTACACAAAATGATTTTACAAGAATAATATACATCCTATCTCATTTTGGTCTTTTCAAATTTCTGCGATATGTATTTTTTCAATCATTTATAACAAAAAAGTTGAATTAATATGCATTTTGCTCTTTAAAATGAGAAAAATCATAAAAATACAAAATTGGCAGTATGGTAAATTTTACACAAAAAAGCATCAAAATATGATAAAACTTTCTTATATTAACACCTACCTATAGTTTTTGTAAGTTAAATTTATTCAGATTGGTCCACTTCATCTTTATGGAAAGTATGAAAAAAAGTTTAATTGTGGAACTGTGATTTTTTTCACGATAATAGCCCAAAAATAGGTAAAAATCGATGAAAAGTGAGAAAATCATCAAAATTAGGCATTTTCAAAGGGCCGTAGCAAAAAAAGAAGCACACCACCATATGATTTTTTCTTCACCAATTGTTTTGTTACAGTCTTATAAACCTAAAAATCAGGTTAAGAAAAAAAGTTTAATTCTAGAAATGTTTGGCTCCTCAGAGGTGTACATCTTTAAGCGACAGCTATTAAGGTCAACAAGTGTGTGCAGTACTAGTTTAGTGAATCTGTTAACTTTATTTTACTTTACTCAGTCTTGAACATCAAATAACTGTACCTCATATTGTTTAAAACGACCGCTGTCAAGGTCAACATTCATTTGTGTGCAATACTAGTTTAACGGATTTGTTAAAAAGTTTATTGAGTGTTGAGCATACGTTAACTTTACATATCTCGTTTAGCTCCGGCTGCTAAGGGTGCAATTTACGTCTTTGCATTAATAGTTTAGATGATTTGTCTTCAGTTAACTTTGTCAACAGTCACTAGAACATTCCAACAACCGATAATTGACAAACAAAATGTGTTATCCATTCGTTTGATGTGTTTTGAAATTTTGATTTTGCAATATTTTATATAACTTTTCCTCAAACGTCTATCAGGATAACCTTTAATTTTTAAAGTTGTTATGTTATATCTATGTTAAATTTTAGTAAGACAATAACAATAAAAACCAAGGGGTAAACAAAGGCTCACAAAACCAAAGGACATTTACATCAACAGTTATACATAATAATTAAGAAACAATACGAATTCCACTAAAAACCGGGAGTGAAATCAGGTGTTCCGGAAGGGTAAGCATTTCCTGCACCGTATACGGCACCCGTTTCCCGAAGACTAGTTTGTGACGAATCGACACATTGTGTATTAATGATGCGACATTAGATTTGGAAACAAGTATTAGTAAACTATGTATCAAGTCTATTTTTTTCCATTTTATCACCACTATAATTTTTTGTTAATAATTTTAAAAAATGAATTTACTTTATATTACGTTAATTGTAATATAAAAACCGAATTATTTCAACAGCAGAAAAAACTATGCATATTACAATTAGCATAACATGATCAGATCACAATACGACTACCAAACAAAGACATAAGTACTTCAATTCAGCCACGGACCCGCGATGTCGTTGGTTGTTTGCGATCTTAAACATGAACAAATAATTATGAAATATGAGAAACAATATCGTTATACATGTACCCATTTATATTTTTTTCAAATCTAATGTCGCATCATTAGTACACAATATGTCATTTAGTCACACACTTGTCTTCAGGAAACTTATACTTTAACACCGGACATGTTTACGTATATAGCGATATAAGGTTGTTTTAAACATTTAGTGTGAAGGTTAATCTTCATTTATACACAATTTATAATGAATTATAAATTTGTATATAATATTGATGCCGTATATTATCATATAATTGATTTTAGCTGATATTGCATATGTCATATGTTCCTATCAGTCCAATAGGAGCTTGAAAACTGTAAACTAATGGTATATCATGTAAGAAAGATTGTGAGAAGAGAAAGATTGTTGGCAGAGAAAGATTGTGAGAAGAATTTAATATTCACAATATGTCAGGTCATCATTAACCCCAATATCAATGCATACTACAGTTTATCAAACAATATTAGATAATAATCGTGTGTTGTTGACATTTCGGAGTTTTTAATCCAATTTTCAATTTTCAATATTCCTTAAAAATATTGGAAGTAAAATATGTTACTTTATTTATTATATTGAAATACTAGTCAAAACTCGTCTGTAACACAATTTTGTAAAATAAAATGATACAAAATTTTTATCAGATTTCTCCAAGTTTTTCTTAGAAATATTGTTTTGTCAGGCAAAAAGAGAAAACAGTTAATCTGATTAATTAGAAATAGGATGATGTGGTTTGGACGCCAATGAGACAACTAAGTTCCTTTTAAATAAGTTAATCTGATTAATTAGCAATAAGATGATGTGGTATTGGTGCCAATGAGACAACTAAGTTCCTTTTAAATAAGTTAATATGATTAATTAGAAATAGGATGATGTGGTATGGGTGCCAATGAGACAACTAAATTCCTTTTAGATAAGTTAATCTGATTGATTAGATCTAAGATGATGTGGTATGGGTGCCAATGAGACAACTAAGTTCCTTTTAAATAAGTTAATCTGATTAATTAGAAATAAGATGATGTGGTATGGGTGCCAATGAGACAACTAAGTTCCTTTTAAATAAGTGAATCTGATTAATTAGAAATAGGATGATGTGGTATGGGTGCCAATGAGACAACTAAATTCCTTTTAGATAAGTTAATCTGATTGATTAGATCTAAGATGATGTGGTATGGGTGCCAATGAGACAACTAAGTTCCTTTTAAATAAGTTAATCTGATTAATTAGAAATAAGATGATGTGGTATGGGTGCCAATGAGACAACTAAGTTCCTTTTAAATAAGTTAATCTGATTAATTAGAAATAGGATGATGTGGTATGGGTGCCAATGAGACAACTAAATTCCTTTTAGATAAGTTAATCTGATTGATTAGATCTAAGATGATGTGGTATGGGTGCCAATGAGACGGCTTAGTTCCTTTAAAATACGTTAATCTGATTAATTAGAAATAAGATGATGTGGTATGGGTGCCAATGAGAAAACTAAGTTCCTTTAAAATAAGTTAATCTGATTAATTAGAAATAAGATGATGTGGTATACGTGCCAATGAGACAACTAAGTTCCTTGTAAATAAGTTAATCTGATTAATTAGAAATAAGATGATGTGGTATGGGTGCCAATGAGACAACTAAGTTCCTTTTAAATAATTTAATCTGATTTATTAGAAATAAGATAGTGTGGTATGGGTGCCAATGAGACAACTAAGTTCCTTTTAAAAATTAATCTGATTAATTAGAAATAAGATGATGTGGTATGGGTGCCAATGAGACAACTAAGTTCCTTTTAAATAAGTTAATCTGATTAATTAGAAATAAGATGATGTGGTATGGGTGCCAATGAGACAACTAAGTTCCTTTTAGATAAGTTAATCTGATTAATTAGAAATAAGATGATGTGGTATGGGTGCCAATGAGACAGCTAAGTTCCTTTTAAATAATTTAATATGATTAATTAGAAATAGGATGATTTGGTATGGGTGCCAATGAGACAACTAAATTCCTTTTAAATAAGTTAATCTGATTAATTAGAAATAAGATAGTGTGGTTTTGGTGCCAATGAGACAACTAAGTTCCTTTTAAATACGTTAATCTGATTAATTAGAAATAAGATGATGTGGTATGGATGCCAATGAGACAACTAAGTTCCTTTTAAATAAGTTAATCTTGTTAACTAGAAATAAGATGATGTGGTATGGGTGCCAACGAGACAACAAAGGTTCTTTTGAATAAGTTAATTTGATTAATTAGAAATAAGATAGTGTGGTTTTGGTGCCAATGAGACAACTAAGTTCCTTTTAAATAAGTTAATCTGATTAATTAGAAATAAGATGATGTGGTATGGGTGCCAATGAGACAACTAATTTCCTTTTAAATAAGTTAATCTGATTAATTAGAAATAAGATGATGTGGTATGGGTGCCAATGAGACAACTTAGTTCCTTTTAAATACGTTAATCTGATTAATTAGAAATAAGATGATGTGGTATGGGTGCCAGCGAGACAACTAAGTTCCTTTTAAATAAGTTAATCTGATTAATTAGAAATAAGATCATGTGGTATGGGTGCCAATGAGACAACTAAGTTCCTTTTAAATAAGTTAATCTGATTAATTAGAAATAAGATGATGTGATATGGGTGCCAATGAGATAACTAAGTTCCTTTTAAATAAGTTAATCTGATTAATTAGAAATAAGATGATGTGGTATGGGTGCCAATGAGACAACTAAGTTCCTTTTAAATAAGTTAATATGATTAATTAGAAATAGGATGATTTGGTATGGGTGCCAATGAGCAACCAATTTTATTTTAAATAAGTTAATCTGATTAATTAGAAATAAGATGATGTGGTATGGGTGCCAATGAGATAACTAAGTTCCTTTTAAATACGTTAATTTGATTAATTAGAATAGTATGATGTGGTATGGGTGTCAACGAGACAGCTAAGTTCCTTTTAAATAAGTTAATCTGATTAATAAGAAATAAGATGATGTGGTATGGGTGCCAATGAGACAGCTAAGTTCCTTTTGAATAAGTTGATATGATTCATTAGAAATAAGATGATGTGGTATGGGTGCCAATTAGACAACTAAGTTCCTTTTGAATAAGTTGATATGATTCATTAGAAATAAGATGATGTGGTATGGGTGCCAATTAAACAACTAAGTTATTTTTAAATAAGTTAATCTGATTAATTAGAAATAAGATGATGTGGTATGGGTGCCAATGAGACAACTCTAAGTTCCTTTTGAATAAGTTGATATGATTCATTAGAAATAAGATGATGTGGTATGGGTGCCAATTAGACAACTAAGTTCCTTTTAAATAATTTAATCTGATTAATTAGAAATAGGATGATTTGGTATGGGTGCCAATGAGACAACTAAGTTATTTTAAAATAAGTTAATCTGATTAATTAGAAATAAGATGATTGGTATGGGTGCCAATGAGACAACTCTAAGTTCCTTTTAAATAAGTTAATCTGATAAATTAGAAATAAGATGATGTGGTATGGGTGCCAATGAGACAGCTAAGTTCATTTTGAATAAGATAATCTGATTAATTAGCAATAAGATGATATGTTATGGGTGCCAATGAGAAAACTAAGTTCCTTTTAAATAAGGTAATCTGATTAATTAGAAATAAGATGATGTGGTATGGGTGCTAATGAGACAACTAAGTTCCTTTTAAATAAGTTAATCTGATTAATTAGAAATAAGATGATGTGGTATGGGTGCCAATGATACAACTAAGTTCCTTTTAAGTAATAAGAAAACGTAATTTTCTTTTTGCCGTAAAATGTCATCAGAGCATACTGAAAGAAACATAACTTTAATAAATTACCTATAAAAACTTTATTATACCAAAGCATCAGTTTTATATAATTCTATATAAATGTTTACCAACTTAACCTCTATGCTCATTCTAGTTATACTTGTTGTGTTCAATATATAAATGGTATATGATGAATATGAGGAAGTTTTTGATCTAGAATTTTAAATCAATATCTAATTATAAAGTTCAAGGAATCAAATATACGAACAGTGTAAACTACAAATACTTCCTTATTAATGTTTAAAATATGTAGTATGCCCTTTTATAGATATTAGTTTACTTTTCTACTGAACTAATATCTGAAGCGTTTAAACATGATCGAATTTTATAACACAATAAAATTGAAAATGGAAATAGGGAATGTGTCAAAGAGACAACAACCCGACCACAGAAAAAAACAACGACAGAAGGTCACCAACAGGTCTGCAATGTAGCGAGAAATTCCCGCATCCGGAGGCGTCCTTCAGCTGGCCCCTAAACAAATATATACTAGTTCAGTGATAATGAACGCCATACTAATTTCCAAATTGTACACAAGAAACTAAAATTAAAATAATACAAGACTAACAAAGGCCAGAGGCTCCTGACTTGGGACAGGCGCAAAAATGCGGCGAGGTTAAACATGTTTATGAGATCTCAACCCTCTCCCTTTACCTCTAGCCAATGTAGAAAAGTAAATGCATAACAATACGCACATTTAAAATATAATTCAAGAGAAGTCCGAGTCTGATGTCAGAAGATGTAACCAAAGAAAATAAACAAAATGACAATAATACATAAATAACAACAGACTACTAGCAGTTAACTGATATGCCACCTCCAGACTTCAATTAAACTGATTGGAAGATTATGATTTCATCATATGAATATCAGGCACAATCCTTCCCGTTAGGGGTTTAGTATCATACCATCATAACATATATGAGAAGAACATAACCTGTGTCATGCCAACAACTGGTTTTTGAATAAATGTGTTTAGTTCAGATACAAAAACCCTATAAGTGAATCAATATTAACGCCAAAATATGCAATCTTTAATGACCTGACAACAGTATCGTAACTATATCCCTTCTTGATAAGTCTACTTAAAGGTTTTGTTAGTTTTTGAGGTGCATACTGACATTTTTGTGCTTTATAAAGAATATTTCCATAAAAAAATTGGATGTGAAATACCTGAAGGTATAAGATGTCTGCATGTTGAGCTATATTTACGAATGATGTCCTTATACCGATGATAAAAATTAGTAAATGTTTTGACTAGTTTGTGATATCGAAAACCCTGGTGTAATAATTTTTCAGTAATACATAAATTTCTCTCGTTAAAATCTAAAACATTGTTACACACACGAGCGAATCGTACAAGTTGAGATATATAAACACCGTAAGATGGTGACAAGGGAACGTCACCATCTAAAAATGGATTATTAACAATAGGAAATGAAAAATCATCTCTTTTATCATAAATTTTAGTATTAAGCTTTCCGTTAGTGATATAGATATCAAGATCGAGGAAAGGGCAGTGGTTATTGTTAGTATTAGCTTTATTTAAAGTAAGTTCAAGAGGATAACTTTCTTTAGTATACATACTGAAGTCGTCATTATTGAGAGCCAAAATATCATCCAAATATCTAAAAGTATTATTAAATTTGTATATGAGATGTTGTTTCGATGGGTCTTTGCTGATTTTTGTCATAAATTGTAACTCATAGCAATACAAAAACAGGTCCGCAATAAGTGGTGCACAGTTAGTCCCTATTGGAATTCCGATAACCTGGCGATATACGGAATCTCCAAAGCGAACAAAAATGTTATCTAGTAAAAATTCAAGGGCATATATAGTATCAAAGCATGTCCAATTGACATAGTTTTTTTGTTTATTGCTACTAAAAAATGACCTAAATGAGTTTGAACATATACATTCACATTCTGACTTTTTAAATGCCCATTTTATTAGGTGGGTGATTTTTTTCTTAATGAGAATGTGCGGCAATGTGGTATACAGGGTAGAAAAATCTAAACTTTGAACAGATTCAAAATCACCAATGGAAGCATGCAATTTATCAAGTACTTCCAACGAGTTCTTGACACTCAAAAAGTAATTAATTCCACTATTTTCGAAGGCCGTATTTGAACAATTTATTATCAGGTTTTTTATTGTACCCAGTGTACTGGTACAAAGAATAGACAATTTAGTAGTGGAACAATGGCTTGAAGACGAAATACATCTATATTTGTACGGTGTTTTGAGTAGCTTCGGAAGCCAATTCATAGTAGGGACTTTCATTGTATTTGGTTTTGCTTGTAAAGCGGTATCTAAACGTTAATGTTTGTTACAGATGTCGCTTTCTAAAAATGGAGTCAGTTGGAATGTTGATGAATTGGTAATTTCTTTTTTCAGAACCTCAATGTAAAATTTACGTCAAACAATAATAATATTATTAGCAGCTTTATCGGCCGGGACAAAAACAAATTCCTTGGCTAGTTCTTTAAGTTTATGTTTGATATGAGAAATAGGTTTATTGTGGTAATGGTTAATAATAAAATGTTCTTTAAAATGTTGAATACGTATATCAACTATGTTCATCACTGAATTAAAAAAGAGTCCAAAGATTTTTTGTCAGCCTTTTCCCGTTTTATCCATTTCAAACAGTAAGTACGGAGTGAGTCGTGGATGAAATTACGACACTCATTCAAATAAATAACTGACGGGGGACGATATTTAGGTCCTTTACTGAGGAATGATTTTAACTCTCGGTCTTGAACGATGTTAAGATCTCCTGTAATAACATGGGAAATGGGTCCATAAATGTATGCGGAATTACTACAATTACATGAAGTAGGTGTATTTTCACTGATATTAACATCTTTACACCATTGGTTATTATTAAACACACATTTCCGGGTAGATTTCTTGTAAATATAACAAATTAGAGGGAGCTCAGTATTGTCAAAATATCCAGGAATTTGTTCTTTAACAGAATGGTCGTTAAATATACCGGCAATATTTACAAAATCAAAACCTTTTTTGACATACTTTATTTTAATGAAATGTTTTTTATGATTTTCAGGGCGATCAATTTTTGGAAATAGTTTAGAATAACAATATGCCATAATAATTTGAACTATTTCAAACAAGCATACTTTTCATCACTTTAGAATATAATATACACGGACATAATTTAGGAATCAAATTCAAATCTAGATCTAGAGCTGTCAGGTTTTTTTTACTATCACTACTGGTAGACTAAATTAATGTCTATAATGAAATGATATATAAGTTCAAGGCTTACACAGATAACAAACTGGTATGAAGAGTGGATAATAATACTATCCCTGAGGCAATGAGTAAAACTTCAACAATGCATTAAGGGCTTGATGAATTAATAATTTTCGACCAGGAGTAGAATGCATATATAAATGACCAGTCAATTGCAATTTAGATTCTACAAAGTTGATCGATCATGCTGAAGAGCAGGACATGTAAACTGCGACTGTCAAATAATTTTGTTGTACAAGTCAGCTGGAGGTATGAAAACTACTGAAATTTTGTTACGTATCAATATTTTGAATAAAATGAGGACATGCTGGTATCCTAAATTTATGCGAACAAAAATTTGTTGTTATTATGTTGCAATATTGCTGTCCATTGTCATGATTGTATTAAACATTAAATCCTGATATAAAAAATATGGCTGATTTACTATGCAGGTATATAGATTTTCAAGTTATAGTGAACATATGGTCAGTTTTGGTGGATGCGGTCAAATAATTTTGTTGTTCAAGTCAGTTATAGTTATCAAAACTACTGAAATTTTGTTACGTATCAATATTTTGAATAAAATGAGGACATGCTGGAATTCTAAATTTATGTGAACAAAAATTTGTTGTTATTATATTGCAATATTGCTGTCCATTGTCATGATTGTATTATACATTGAATCCTGACATAACAAATATGGCTGATTTACTATGCTGGTATATAGATTTACAAATTAAAGTGCATATATGGTCAGTTTTGGTGGATGCGGTCAAATAATTTTGTTGTACAAGTCAGTTGGAGGTATGAAAACTACTGAAATTTTGTTACGTATCAATATTTTGAATAAAATGAGGACATGCTGGTATCCTAAATTTATGCGAACACAAATTTGTTGTTATTATATTGCAATATTGCTGTCCATTGTCATGATTGTATCATACATTGAATCCTGACATAAAAAATATGGCTGATTTACTATGCTGGTATATAGATTTACAAATTATAGTGCATGTATGGTCAGTTTTGGTGGATGCGGTCAAATAATTTTGTTGTACAAGTCAACTGGAGGTATCAAAACTACTGAAATTTTGTTACGTATCAATATTTTTAATAAAATGAGGACATGCTGGTATCCTAAATTTATGCGAACAAAAATTTGTTGTTATTATATTGCAATATTACTGTCCATTGTCATGATTGTATTAAACATTGAATCCTGACATTAAAAATATGGCTGATTTACTATGCTGGTATATAGATTTACAAATTAAAGTGAACATATGGTCAGTTTTGGTGGATGCGGTCAAATAATTTTGTTGTACAAGTCAACTGGAGTTATCAAAACTACTGAAATTTTGTTACGTATCAATATTTTGAATAAAATGAGGACATGCTGGTATCCTAAATTTATGCGAACCAAAATATTTTGTTATTATATTGCAGTTTTGCTGTCCATTGTCATGATTGTATTATACATTGAATCCTGACATAAAAAATATGGCTGATTTACTATGTGGGTATATAGATTTTCAAATTAAAGTGAACATATGGTCAGGTTAGGTGGATGCGGTCAAATAATTTTGTTGTACAAGTCAACTGGAGGCATCAAAACTACTGAAATTTTGTTACGTATCAGTATTTTGAGTAAAAAGAGGACATGCTGGCACCTGTACGAACTGTGACGCCCGTATATGACACGGAAACCAAGCGTAAAAATCATACTTTAACCTGGCGGCATTGCAGTGTTTACAAAATGCATATCCAGGCGTCAACCAGGCGTCAACCAGGCGTAAATTAGGCGTAACTGAGGCGTAAAATTAGGCGTAATATTTAAATGAGTACGCCTGGTTCACCAAAAAAAAAAGGCGTAATATGCAAATGAGTACGTCTGGTCAATAAATTAACCAGGTGTAATATCCTTACATAATACTACACTTATTTTATTTCAGTGTATTAACCTAGCTGTGTACTTTTGTGTAGTTGATACAAACTTCTGTACTTTCTTATTGTTTTGACAAAAAACTTGAAATATTAACCATTGAAGAAGCTAATATAGAAATACATACATTTCATGAAGACAATGGCTCAAATTAGTTTAAGTCTAAATAAGAAATATGACCATTATTTTTTCTTGAAATCAAAGTAGCATTTTAACTAAGTTGTTTTTGAAAATTATTGTCTTTTGAACTAAAATATAAATGATAATACTACAGTTTAACTTAAAGTAAAAGATTTTAATGTAATTATCCAAGGATAAAGGTTTTGGGATTTCAAAATTTCTGATAGAACATAATACTTAATTATACTCACATTATTATTATTTACCATGTATTACTACTTTCCTTTTATTTCCAATTTTCATTAATTTATTTGATTCAGTATTTTCAATTTCAGATTCTTCCAAAAAGCACAAAACAAGCAAATTATCCCTGAATATATGAAGCTGCCATGTGTCCAACTCTTGCAAACTAAAATCAAAGAGCCAAATTTTGAAAAAAAATCCCATGATCCTTTGCACAAAGCATTATGGGTATTTTTATTTATGCCATACCAGCAGTTTTACGCCCGTAAGAAAATTTACTCCTTGCATATTTCTATTTACGCCCGTAAGAAAACTTACGCCTTGCTTATTTCAATTTACGCCAGGTTAACTTCTTTTTTCTACGCCCGTCAGGACTACAAATTTACGTTTCCTGCTCCCTTACGCTTGGATCTAGACACGTAACTACTACTTACGCCTGGTTTACGCCTTATTTCCAGGCGTAATACGCCTTATAATTTCATACGGGCACCCTTAATTTAGGCGAACAAAAATTTTGTAGTCATTATTTAAATGAATTAAACTATTGCTGATTGTGGCTGCATAGTTAAAGGATGTATAAGTAACAAGGACGTATACACCTAACATCAAATATACTTCTTTTTAAAAATATGCATAATATGATTGAATTTGATCTCGGAATATATATATATATATATTCAGTGCCTGTTATCATTGTAACCGAGATCGTTTTTATAATAGATAGATTGTCAGATCACAGATAAATTTGTGTTACGTTCTGTGCGTACTTATTTTCAAATATTTGTATTTAATCCTGTGCATAAAACGGAAGTATTAATTTTCAAATTACTTTATTTTCGATGTTTTTACTACGAAACAAAGATATTATTTTTTTTTAAATCAACGAAGAGCGGTCCTGGGGTTGAAGTCATAAAACTTTGCTCAGTGCTTGGAGCACAAAAATCATGCTCGAAACATGAAATCCAGTATTTTGATTGGTTGATTCTTGAGTATGAGTACAAAAATCGTGCTCGAAAGTTTTATGACCGCAAGGCCTGGTTACAAGTTAACTTAGTGTTGAGCAGACCAGTCAAAAGTTAACTTGGGAACAGGTCTGGTTTTGATCGGATTTGTCCAAGCAGAAGTTAACTTTGTGGCAGGACCGGTTTCCAAGTTAACTTATGTTAACTTTATGACATGACTGGTTCCGAAGTTAACTTATGTTAACTTATGACAGGACTGGTTCGAAGTTAACTTATATCAATAGCGGACCTGTTTCCAAGTTAACTTTTTGGCAGACATAAAAACAGTCCTAGGACCAAGTCCGCTTTTTAAGTTAACTAGATTTTGGTCCTAGGACTGGTCAGAGCAGTCCTATATTCGGTCACAGGTTAACTTTGACCAGTCCAAATGACTGGTTATCAAGTTAACTTGCTGTACAGGTTAGGAGTGCACCCATCTGTATATTGGTAGGTGAAAATAACAAATAGTACGAAATTGTGTCTATCCAATTTATAGGTTTCACCAAATTCGTGTAATGTGTCATTAACACAATCACTTGTCCATAGCTTTAATTGATTAGGTAACAACATATATCATATAACGAGTCATCTCTAATGTGTATCGTCCAAATGATACTGAACGACAATTTAAACTAGTGCAGTAGATATACAAATAAAAGGAGGTGTCATAATTGACCATCAGAAACTGTTTACCTGAGAAAACATGACATAAACATTAAATTGTAGACACTACAGTTTATCGTATCGCTTTTACAAAACAAATGTAACAATGAGTATATCACAAATACAGATCTAAGATAGAGGATGGGGAAGTGCAGGGACAACGTTTGATGTTGAATAAAGGAAACGTCAAGGCATTTATCATACGTGTTGCTCCTTAAGATGGAGCAAAGCTTTGATCTTTAAATACAAATTAAAATCTCCCTCGCCCTGCTCGTCCGAATTAAAAGTATTTAATCTCAAAATTCAATAGACTATAAACAGGACCAACACAGATATAGGATTAGTTGCTCGCAGTACCATATTATTGGTTCTTTTCGATACAATCCTTAATTTTACTTTATTGAACAGATTTCTTCGATTTAAACAACATATACATACATGACATATAACATTGTTCCTCTTTCGCTTCGTTTTTTAGCAAACGGGAAAACTTTCAAACGAAATGCAATATATGTATTTATAACGTTGTCTAGCTAACGGACAATGTCTTATTTATAATGATGATCTAGTTTTATTTACTGACAATGTCTTAGTAGTTGGTAGTTACAAAACATATATAACTAGAAACTACTTGTAATTACTGGGGGTATTGATTATATTGAAAACAAAACGGCCTGAAATAGTATGATTTTCAAACAACATAATTGACCTGTACTAGTTTTATATAAAGTTGAATTCTTTGAATCATCGTTTTTATATCATGCCAACTATACAATTGGACCTGGTTACATGTATTAAAATACATGGCATTTTCATATCAAAATCTTTATCGGCCCTAGGTAATGATATCAGCCCCTAAACAATGTAAAAATTATATTGTATTTATGGCTGAAGGTTCATGCGATACTTAATGTTGTATTTTTACCATATTTACTTAACGCTTAACGCTTGTAGTTCATGCGGTACCTAACGTCGTTCTTTTAAAAACAAAATTAACCAGAAACCTTATGTATAAATCGGAGAAATTGGAAATTAAATATGGTGTGTATCTTCGATCTTCATGTTATCTGTCTCTGGTTTAATTTTAAACCCTGCATTTACGATTCAAACTGCAAGATATGGTCGGTTTTAAGGCATAATATGAATGTGGTGATATCCAAGTATAAACCCCGATAGAAACATAAAAAGCTAATTGGACTATTAATATTTGCCAGGCCGATGTCTCTTGTCAATCAAAATGAATGTACCTTCTGCACTTACTTAGATATGAATGAAGGACATTATATAATTTCAGACTGGAGGAAAAGGAATCCCTGTGTTACTGTTATACTATTTACGTGGTTCCAAAATAATGTTTTATGTATATTGATCATTTTATATACACATTTTATCGATCGAATGGTAGCAATCCTATTAGCAAATTATGACTATACAGAAACTAACTTTAATAGAGATTATCAAATTAACAATGCATTTGTTTGAATTACAAGGTTAACGTTTACTTAGTTCGGTGCAGACAAGAGCAAAACATAACTTAAACACAAATAATGTGAAGCGACAGCTATTAAGGTCAAAATGTGCTGGCAGTACTAGTTTAACGAATATATTAAAAAAGTCTACTAAATTGTGAGCATTGAATAAATTTAACACATATTGTGAAAAGCGACAGCTGTCAAGGTCGAAGTTTTTTAATGCAAGACTCGTTTATCGGATCTTTTAAATAAAAGTATCTGAGCGTGGAATATAAATGAGCAGAAGTTAAAATAACAGAAACTTACTTTAATACATATTTTGTTTATTTACAGCTGTCATTGTCAAAACTATTTGTCTGTCGTACTAGTTTATCGTGTACGCAGTTTAGGGCAGACAAGATCTGAAATTAACTTGAACACTAACTGTCTTAAGCGACAGGTGTTAAGGTCAAAATTTGTTTGAGTATTATTTTAGTGGACAACAGTAAAAACTATGCACACAATAATTATCATGACATGATCAGATCACAATACGACTGCCAAACAAAGGCATATGCACTTTTATTTAGCCAAGGACCCGCGATTTGGCTGGTTGTTTGCGTTTTAAAACATACATAAATATTTATGAAATATGAGAAACAATATCATAATACATGTAACCATTTATAATTGTTTCCAAATATAATGTATCATTGGTAATACACAACATGAAATTTAGTCATAAACTTGTCTTCAGGAAACTAATACTTTAACACCGGACATGTTTACGTTTATAGCGATATAAGGTTGTTAACGTTAAATGTCTTATTCTAGTCTTAAAGAAGATTTTATTATTTAAACTCGTATTGTATTTTAGTTTTAACATATGTAAGTATACAAACATTACAGCAAACATTTACTGTGTTCTATTGATAGCAACAGCAATGCTCTATTTCCTTTCAAAACATATACGAATAGGTTAGGACCATTATAAATGAATGAAAATACACATTAGGATTGATTTAATGATTTAATTGATTTGAATACACAAGTTTGTGACTACGTTATTTTACAGAAAGGACATTTGATAGATTTGTGTTCAACTTACTCGGAATATAATAATTATTACTTATATTTTTGAAACTATTTTCTATTCTCAAAACTCCATTTGTACAGGTAGGCTACAAATCTTCAACTCTCAGTGTTCGGCTTCACGTGCTGATCTTATTTATAAAATCATGAATATTTATTAGCTACGTGGGGGTGTCATAATCCTATCATACGCGGTAATGACCAGCCAAAATACATTGTAATCGTTTCATTAACCAGTATTAAAAATAATAACAGATATGAATATACGGAAAGAAGAAAACGTATTTGAAAACTTCTAGGTTACACAAACTATAAACAAAAGACAAGTATTAATTTTATATTTAACCTCCATGCTTCTTCTAGCTTCCATGCTATAAGCTTGTTGTTTTTATGTAAGATGCCAAGGATACTGATATATACAGGATATACTAGTCAATAAAAGACAAGTATTAATTTTATATTTAACCTCCATGCTTCTTCTAGCTTCCATGCTATAAGCTTGTTGTTTTTATGTAAGATGCCAAGGATACTGATATATACAGGATATACTAGTCAATAAAAGACAAGTATTAATTTTATATTTAACCTCCATGCTTCTTCTAGCTGCCATGCTATAAGTTTTATTTTTTTATGTAAGATGCCAAGGATACTGATATATACAGGATATAGTAGTCAACAAAAGACAAGTATTAATTTTATATTTAACCTCCATGCTTCTTCTAGCTTCCATGCTATAAGTTTATTGTTTTTATGTAAGATGTCAAGGATTCTGATATATACAGGATATACTAGTCAACAAAAGAAACGATAAAGATGCAGTTTGCATTACATGTGTAAGACCAACATTGAAGATGGTAATACCGAATGACCATGGAACTATAAATTCGTTTAAAAAAATAATGTATTGCTTTCTATGACGTCGTTGGGCGAAAGGTGTTTTTAGACAGAATTTACAAAAATCGACAATTTAAAAAAAACAGAAGTTTTTCCTAATGGTGCCAACCTTTCATTTGTATGAAACGACAATGTTGTCCATCAATTTGTTTTTTTTTTCAAAATCATACAGTTTCTTTGTTTTTTTAATTTGTAACGCGAAATTCATTCCATTAAGAATTAGGTAAAATGTACGCATCATCACTTCATTTATCATGGGCAGTGTATGAAAAGTAAAATGAAAAAAAAACACGGTATCAAACTCAAAACAATCTGAAAGGATCGTAGTTAATCGTGTGGTGTTTCCATATCTATAGCATTTGTGTGGGACGTAAACTCACTAACACAAAACTGAGATTTCAAAAAACATTTTTTTTTACCAAAATAAAAAAAAAACAATTATATTTCATCCAATATATATATGAGCATAACTTGATTAGCATATTGCATATTCTTAAATAAATTTGCTTTTTTTAATTCCTATGATAATTGTGTGTCGATTTAAAGCCACTTTTCCGCAAACAAAAATTAGTTCCTATCCGACAGGTTTTGATTTTCATAATTATATGCATATACATGGCAGATGAACAGTTTTTTTGTACACTGCATCTAGTTTTGTTTTATGTTAAATACTTTTTGATCAGTTTAATTCCAAAGTCATGTATCGTCTTTTTTGTTGACTAGTATAGTATATGATATACTCGAGGAAGTTTTTGTTGACTAGTATAGTATATGATATACTCGAGGAAGTTTTTGTTGACTAGTATAGTATATGATATACTCGAGGAAGTTTTTGTTGACTAGTATAGTATATGGTATACTCGAGGAAGTTTTTGTTGACTAGTATAGTATATGGTATACTCGAGGAAGTTTTTGTTGACTAGTATAGTATATGATATACTCGAGGAAGTTTTTGTTGACTAGTATAGTATATGATATACTCGAGGAAGTTTTTGTTTTCAAATCTTAAAACAATATATAAATAGTATATGATATACTCGAGGAAGCTTTTGTTTTCAAATCTTAAAACAATATATAAATAGTATATGATATACTCGAGGAAGTTTTTGTTTTCAAATCTTAAAACAATATATAAATAGTATATGATATACTCGAGGAAGTTTTTGTTTTCAAATTTTAAAACAATATATAAATAGTATATGATATACTCGAGGAAGTTTTTGTTTTCAAATCTTAAAACAATTATATAAATAGTATATGATATACTCGAGAAGTTTTTGTTTATATATAATATGATAAATCGTAGGAAGTTTTTGTTCTAGTAAATTTTAAAACAATATTATAATAGTATATGATATACTCGAGGAAGTTTTTGTTTTCGAATTTAAAACATATATAAATAGTATATGTATACTCGAGGAAGTTTTTGTTTTCAAATCTTAAAAATCAATATATAGTATAGTATATGATATACTCGAGGAAGTTTTTGTTTCAAATCTTAAAACATATAAAATATAATATGATATACTCGAGGAAGTTTTTGTTTTCAAATCTTAAAACAATATATAAATAGTATATGATATACTCGAGGAAGTTTTGTTTTCAAATCTTAAAACAATATATAAATAGTATATGATATACTCGAGGAAGTTTTTGTTTTCAAATTTTAAAACAATATATAAATAGTATATGATATACTCGAGGAAGTTTTTGTTTTCAAATTTAAAACAATATATAAATAGTATATGATATACTCGAGGAAGTTTTTGTTTTCAAATCTTAAAACAATATATAAAATGTATATGATATACTCGAGGAAGTTTTTGTTTTCAAATTTAAAACAATATATAAATAGTATATGATATATGAGGAAGTTTTTGTTTTCAAATTTTAAAACAATATATAAATAGTATATGATATACTCGAGGAAGTTTTGTTTTCAAATTTTAAAACAATATATAAATAGTATATGATATACTCGAGGAAGTTTTTGTTTTCAAATTTTAAAACAATATATAAATAGTATATGATATACTCGAGGAAGTTTTTGTTTTCAAATTTTAAAACAATATATAAATAGTATATGATATACTCGAGGAAGTTTTTGTTTTCAAATCTTAAAACAATATATAAATAGTATATGATATACTCGAGGAAGTTTTTGTTTTCAAATTTTAAAACAATATATAAATAAAATGCAAAAAATATATAAGATAGATATACTCGAGAAGTTTTTGTTTTCAAATTTTAAAACAATATATAAATAGTATATGATATACTCGAGGAAGTTTTTGTTTTCAAATCTTAAAACAATATATAAATAGTATATGATATACTCGAGGAAGTTTTTGTTTTCAAATTTTTAAATAGTATATGATGAATATGAGGAAGTTTTTGTTCTAGAATTTTAAATCAATATATAAATAATATATGATATACTCGAGGAAGTTTTGTTTTCAAATCTTAAAACAATATATAAATAGTATATGATATACTCGAGGAAGTTTTTGTTTTCAAATCTTAAAACAATATATAAATAGTATATGATATACTGAGGAAGTTTTTTTGTTTTCAAATTTTAAAACAATATATAAATAGTATATGATATACTCGAGGAAGTTTTTTGTTTTCAAATCTTAAAACAATATATAAATAGTATATGATATACTCGAGGAAGTTTTGTTTTCAAATTTTAAAACAATATATAAATAGTATATGATGAATATGAGGAAGTTTTTGTTTCAAATTTAAAACAATATATAAATATATATGATATACTCGAGGAAGCTTTGTTTTCAAATTTTAAAACAATATATAAATAGTATATGATATACTCGAGGAAGTTTTTGTTTTCAAATTTTAAAACAATATATAAATAGTATATGATGAATATGAGGAAGTTTTTGTTCTAGAATTTTAAATCAATATATAAATAATATATGATATACTCGAGGAAGCTTTTGTTTTCAAATTTTAAAACAATATATAAATAGTATATGATATACTCGAGGAAGTTTTTGTTTTCAAATCTTAAAACAATATATAAATAGTATATGATATACTCGAGGAAGTTTTTGTTTTCAAATTTTAAAACAATATATAAATAGTATATGATATACTCGAGGAAGTTTTGTTTTCAAATCTTAAAACAATATATAAATAGTATATGATATACTCGAGGAAGTTTTTGTTTTCAAATCTTAAAACAATATATAAATAGTATATGATATACTCGAGGAAGTTTTTGTTTTCAAATTTTAAAACAATATATAAATAGTATATGATATACTCGAGGAAGCTTTTGTTTTCAAATCTTAAAACAATATATAAATAGTATATGATATACTCGAGGAAGTTTTTGTTTCAAATCTTAAAACAATATATAAATAGTATATGATATACTCGAGGAAGTTTTTGTTTTCAAATTTTAAAACAATATATAAATAGTATATGATGAATATGAGGAAGTTTTTGTTTCTAGAATTTTAAATCAATATATAAATAATATATGATATACTCGAGGAAGCTTTTGTTTTCAAATTTTAAAACAATATATAAATAGTATATGATATACTCGAGGAAGTTTTTGTTTTCAAATCTTAAAACAATATATAAATAGTATATGATATACTCGAGGAAGTTTTTGTTTTCAAATTTTAAAACAATATATAAATAGTATATGATATACTCGAGGAAGCTTTTGTTTTCAAATTTTAAAACAATATATAAATAGTATATGATATACTCGAGGAAGTTTTTGTTTTCAAATCTTAAAACAATATATAAATAGTATATGATATACTCGAGGAAGTTTTTGTTTTCAAATCTTAAAACAATATATAAATAGTATATGATATACTCGAGGAAGTTTTTGTTTTCAAATCTTAAAACAATATATAAATAGTATATGATATACTCGAGGAAGTTTTTGTTTCAAATTTTAAAACAATATATAAATAGATATGATATACTCGAGGAAGCTTTTGTTTTCAAATTTTAAAACAATATATAAATAGTATATGATATACTCGAGGAAGTTTTTGTTTTCAAATCTTAAAACAATATATAAATAGTATATGATATACTCGAGGAAGTTTTTGTTTCAAATCTTAAAACAATTATAAATAGTATATGATATACTCGAGGAAGTTTTTGTTTTCAAATCTTAAAACAATATATAAATAGTATATGATATACTCGAGAAGTTTTGTTTTCAAATCTTAAAACAATATATAAATAGTATATGGTATACCCGAGGAAGTTTTTGTTTTCAAATTTTAAAACAATATATAAATAGTATATGATATACTCGAGGAAGTTTTTGTTTTCAAATTTTAAAACAATATATAAATAGTATATATATACTCGAGGACGTTTTGTTTTCAATTTTAAAACAATATGTAAATAGTATATGATGAATTTGAGGAAGTTTTTGTTTTACAATTTTAAATCAATATATAAATAGTATATGATGAATTTGAGGAAGTTTTTGTTCTAAAATTTTAAATCTTATATAAATAGTATATGATGAATATGAGGAAGTTTTTGTTCTAGAATTTTAAATCAATATATAAATAATATATGATGAATTTGAGGAAGTTTTTGTTCTAGAACTTTATATCAATATATAAATATAAATTTCGAAGAATCAAATATCCACACAGTGTGAACTACAAATTCTTCCTTGTAGATGTTGAACATATGTAGTATGCTCTTTATAAATATAAGTTTACTTTTCTACTGAAATAATATCGTATGCATTTAAGCATGTATGAGTTTTTATAACACAAACACACTTCTTATCACTTTAGAATATAATATATACGGACATTTTTTTAGGAATCAAATCAAATTATAGATATAGAACTGTCAGGTTTGTTGACTATCACTATTCGTAGACTAATTTAATGTATATAATGAAATCATATAATTCCTAGGCCTACAAAGGGAACTAACAAGTATTAAGGAGGGACGATAATACTATCACTGAGGCAATGAGTAAACTCTAAAATTGCATTAAGGGCTTGATGAATTAATAATTTTTGACCAGGAGTAGAGTGCATATATAAATGACCAGTCAATTAAAATTAAGATTTTACAAAGTTGATCGATCATGCTGAAGTAAAATGAAAAAAAACACGGTATAAAACTCAAAACTATCTGAAAGGATCGTAGTTAATCGTGTGGTGTTTCCATATCTATAGCATTTGTGTGGGACGTAAACTCACTAACACAAAACTGAGATTTCAAAAAACATTTTTTTTTACCAAAATAAAAAAAAAAACAATTATATTTCATCCAATATATATATGAGCATAACTTGATTAGCATATTGCATATTCTTAAATAAATTTGCTTTTTTTAATTCCTATGATAATTGTGTGTCGATTTAAAGCCACTTTTCCGCAAACAAAAATTAGTTCCTATCCGACAGGTTTTGATTTTCATAATTATATGCATATACATGGCAGATGAAAAGTTTTTTTGTGCACTGCATCTAGTTTTGTTTTATGTTAAATACTTTTTGATCAGTTTAATTCCAAAGTCATGTATCGTCTTTTTTGTTGACTAGTATAGTATATGATATACTCGAGGAAGTTTTTGTTGACTAGTATAGTATATGATATACTCGAGGAAGTTTTTGTTGACTAGTATAGTATATGATATACTCGAGGAAGTTTTTGTTGACTAGTATAGTATATGATATACTCGAGGAAGTTTTTGTTGACTAGTATAGTATATGATATACTCGAGGAAGTTTTTGTTGACTAGTATAGTATATGGTATACTCGAGGAAGTTTTTGTTGACTAGTATAGTATATGGTATACTCGAGGAAGTTTTTGTTGACTAGTATAGTATATGGTATACTCGAGGAAGTTTTTGTTGACTAGTATAGTATATGATATACTCGAGGAAGTTTTTGTTGACTAGTATAGTATATGGTATACTCGAGGAAGTTTTTGTTGACTAGTATAGTATATGGTATACTCGAGGAAGTTTTTGTTGACTAGTATAGTATATGGTATACTCGAGGAAGTTTTTGTTGACTAGTATAGTATATGATATACTCGAGGAAGTTTTTGTTTTCAAATTTTAAAACAATATATTAATAGTATATGATATACTCGAGGACGTTTTTGTTTTCAAATTTTAAAACAATATGTAAATAGTATATGATGAATTTGAGGAAGTTTTTGTTCTACAATTTTAAATCAATATATAAATAGTATATGATGAATTTGAGGAAGTTTTTGTTCTAAAATTTTAAATCTATATATAAATAGTATATGATGAATATGAGGAAGTTTTTGTTCTAGAATTTTAAATCAATATATAAATAATATATGATGAATTTGAGGAAGTTTTTGTTCTAGAACTTTCTATCAATATATAAATATAAATTTTGAAGAATCAAATATCCACACAGTGTAAACTACAAATTCTTCCTTGTAGATGTTGAACATATGTAGTATGCTCTTTATAAATATAAGTTTACTTTTCTACTGAAATAATATCGTCAATTAAAATTAAGATTTTACAAAGTTGATCGATCATGCTGAAGAGCAGGACATATAAATTGTGACTGTTATAAATGGGTGTGTTGGAGAATAGTCGTATTTACAAATCTTGTAATCCCATTCTAGTATTACAACATGTAGATTGCAGATTAAGAATAGACAGCTTCCTTTAACGACAGTAGAGGACACCACAAACAGTGACTTTTTTGTGACGTATATATATATGCATAATCTTTGAATTTACAATGTACACAACTATATTGAAAAAGAAACAAAATTCACATTTATTGTAACAATACTAGTGTGAAGATCATGATTTGAATGATATATAAAGACTAAGTATTCGTTAAGCTGAGAACTAATATATTATTCATATAGAACTACACTCGAAATAGAAAGCGAAAGACTATAAGAAGTTGTAAAACTGAGTACTAACAAGTACTTGGTATATACAAACGATGTATGTTGTTTATATGTTTAAGTTATCAGGTTTGAAGTCTGTTGTCAGTAGTTGAAATATTGAGTACCATCATATACTGTGGATTCATTAAATTTCATTGGATACCAATTTTCGTGGATTTCGTGGTTACAGGTGAACCACGAAATTAAATGTTCCACGAATGACAAATTTACTATAGGCGTGTATGTAGACTGCATCAAAACCACGAAATAAAATAACCACGAACATGCAAGTTTTCCCTAATCCACGAAAATTGGTACTCACGAAAATAAATGAATCCACAGTACTTGGTATTTGAAAAAAGGTTGTTGATTACATCGTCAATGATGTCACGGTCATATTTCTGTGCCTCAATTAAAGTCACGTACGATTCAACATATGTCCCGTAGAATATTTGAGAAGAGTATAATTTTCCATATGTTGTATTTCAATTTTATTACTACAGCATATAGATTGCAAAAAAGGATGACAACTTCCTTTAGCGACAGTACAGGACAGTACAAACAGTGACTTTTGTTTGCGACGTTTATATATACATACTGCAAATGTTTGCACCTGTCCTAAGTCAGGAATCTGATGTACAGTAGTTGTAGTTTGTTTATGTAATATATACGTGTTTCTCGTTTCTCGTTTTGTTTATATAGATTAGACCGTTGGTTTTCCCGTTTGAATGGTTTTACACTAGTAATTTTGGGGCCCTTCATAGCTTGTTGTTCGGTGTGAGCCAAGGCTCCGTGTTGAAGGCCGTACTTTAACCTATAATGGTTTAATTTTTAAATTGTTATTTGGATGGAGAGTTGTCTCATTGGCACTCACACCACAGCTTCCAATATCTATAACCTTTGAATTCACAAATGTAAATTGAACAAGAAATAAAATTCACATTTATTTTCGCAATACTAGTGTAAAGATCATGATTAGGACAATATATAAGGACTTAGCATTCGTAAAGCTATAAAGATTATACTGGATATATAACTACACTCAACATAGAGAGCTAAAGACTGTAAAATGTTGAAAAGCTGAGTAGTAGCAAACAAGTACTTGGTATATACAAAACATGTAGGTTGTTTCTATGTTAAGGTTATTAATAGTATAAGTCTGTTGTCAGTAGTTGTAATATTGAGTACCAACATATACTGGGTAGTTTAGATGTATGTTTTTTACATGGTCAATGTTATCAAGCTCATTTTTATGTTGCCTAATTAAAGGCGCATACGATACAAAGTGTTGCCAAATTTTTGCAATTTTTTATATATAACTTCCAACTTCAGAACGAGGAAGACCTTGCAAATTCATACATACATTATCATTGACCTCATTGTTTTGCTTAAGCGGATGTTGATAAAACTTGGTTTCAAACAAGTGATTAGGAAGATTATTCCAAGTTAAAGGTCACTACTACTATTGTGTTAATATGATGATTGCAATGATAAAATGTCTGTTTCAATGGCATAGTTATTGTTTACGTTGCTCATTGGTTAACATGTCTTTGGTCTTGAAACAATGTTCATGGATGATATCGATCGTGACCAGTTTACATAAACGCTTTTATAGAACCTTTACATTTAAACTCCCAAGACTTACAAAGATATATGTAACATTCAATCGTCTTGAATATGATCAATTACACGCAAGACATCTCAGTGCGCTCTTTTGTTTATCAGCTGTTTAATCAATCGTGCTTTAGTTTTGATACAACTTTTTTTAACATTTTCAAAAACATCATATATATATTATTAAACCTTTACCTTTTACATGTTACATTCTATCGTCTTGATTATGATTAGTAATATGCTCAACATCTCATTGTGTTTGCACTCTTGTTTACTAATACTTATGTTTATAATATGATTTAAGAATATCTTTATAAAAGCTATTTGATCATGCATCAGTTTTTATACAATTTATTTAATTTTTCAAAAACAATTTATCTAAATATAAGATTTGGAAATCCGTTTGAATAAAGGATGACTAATATTTAAACATAGCTCTGGTTTAACATGTTTAACTATATTTACGATTGTTTCTATCTAAACATAGCTTTGGTTTGACTATTTTCGGATTGGCACTATCTAAACATAGCTCTGGTTTGACTATATTTAGTATTGTTTTATCAAAAAATAGCTCTGGAAATACTATATTTAGAATTGTTTCTTTTCAAACATAGCTCTGGCTTTACGATAACCTTTACATCTTTATGGCGGAAGTATCGTGAATATATATATATATATATATACAACTCGTCTAAACATCAACCCAAGACTTGTATATACATTATGTACACAGCCATGTATCACCATCATTGATGGCGATCCGATGGATACATCTGTTGTAGGGTTGTCACTGACTCAGACGTACTTATGAATATAATTATTTTCTGTGACTGTATCTTACATTAATTTGTAGGATCCTTTACTATAGATAATTTAGCTGATCTGTAACAATAACATCTTCATGCCTTATATATCATGTACTGTAGTACGCCGCTAGATTAAAACTGACGTGGAAAGGTAACATATGGCCACCGAAAGCTCTTTTTTTGAGAGCCCAGGTGGTCGTGTGGTCTAGCGGGACGGCTGCAGTGCAGGCGATTTGGTGTCACGATATCACAGTAGCATGGGTTCGAATCCCGGCGAGGGAAGAACCAAAAATTTGCGAAAGCAAATTTACAGATCTAACATTGTTGGGTTGATGTTTAGACGAGTTGTATATATATATATATATATATGAAAACACTGCAAGGTCAAAATTCGATGCTGAAACGTGTTAGAAGACTTAGTCAACTGCAACATGACTTTGCTATTCCTTATTTATTTTAAACATATAAAACAGTGATATTAGTCCCTACCTTCAACTGTATCCCAATTCAATCATTCACATCATGAAGTCATCCGCCATTTTGTGACAGATCTTTCGTCAGGAAACACTTGTACTTAGTCAACGGAAATATGTAAGCAAATAGCGAGGAGTTTGATGTATATAAAGAGTTTGAATGATAATGTCCGTATCTGTTAAATGTATTTGTTTGTAAATTTCTTACCAAATCTTCATTGTTTTAATGGTTTTTTTTTCAATTCTCCAATATATTATTACTATTGTTTACTGAAGATGGGTTTTCGTTTATATAACATTAAAAAGTGAACAAACAACTGTACGCATTCAACAAATTGGTTCAAATTGTTATATCTATATACATATCATGGGCAAACATTTATCGAAAAAAAAACATTGTACAGAGGGGGGATACTACATGGACAAATGAGCATGGAAATATTTGGTTTGAAAACAGAAAATATGTTTTTATATACATTTATTTATGTTGATCATACCGGAAGCACAATTTGGCTTGAAATACTATTTATATATTATTGAAAATTTATTGAATTTATAAATTATAGTGTCTAAAACGTGAGAGAGATAAAGTTATCAAATATTATATACTGTTTCCCCAATGTTTATAAAAAAATCAATCGAAACATATAAAGCAGTTATTTCGATTAAGTTTGCCTTTTGAAAAATCAAAGACAGACAATTTGCTTGTAAGCGGTAAACAAATGATAAAAAAGAGAGAAATAATTTGACTTTGAGAGTTCATTATGGAGGTAAATCCAGAAAAGTGCTCCCTAAGCAGGATATTAATAACGTGTTATTTTCTTTCATATTAACCCTCTCCATTTCACATTGGAACAGCTTACCAGTAAAGCTAATATTAAGACTCTTGTAGCAGGACGTGTTTGTTTCATCGTCATTCGGTCACGTGCACATGTGGTCAAGGATCCAAATTAATCCATTGAATACCTACAATGTGATTTGACGTCATCAAACGTCTATCATGTTCTGTTTAGAATCGATTTGCCTCTGACTGACATATTTTTTCTTCAAATTTTAACAGATTATCTTCAAAAAGTAGTACGTAGAAAACTGTTCTTTTGTAGGTGAATTATGACTTTTGTAATATTGTGTATTGAAATAATAGTGTTTATGTGTACGCTAGATATAGTAGTTTAAAATGTATATAGTATATTTCGTGTACTAGCGCAAATTGCCAATCATAAAAAAAGCGCTTAAGATTCGCAGTCGTTTCTTAAAGAATGCTTAGAAAAAAATATAAAAACTACTTCAAATACCTGAAAATGTGCAGAGAAGTTGAAATATATGTAACAAAGTATTGGAGTATGGTGAAGTTGAAAACACGTTTGTTACGATGAAGACACATGTAAATATCAATGGATTAATGCCAGAATTAAAACTGATGAACAAATTATCATCTTAACACGTACTTCTGTAAAAGAAGTAGTAAACCCCCAAGAATGCCAGCGGTGAAGGGATATGATGAACTAACCAAAAGCGGAAATGCCTTATATTCGAACCTCTCTGCCGAAGGGGGAAATTGTTTTACTATATGTAATGTAACTTAATTTAACTTTAGTTAAATTTCAAAAAGAAACCAACAAAATAATCAGATAGTGTTTAAAAAGAATTGTGTCTAATTGTCCCTCCCCCTTTTTCTCCTTTTTCTTCATCGGGTTAGGTTTTGGTCTTGTCGCATTTAGTAAGCAATGCATTTCCCTTGTAAAACTAATTTAGTTTACTGTTTGACTGAGAACGATTTAGACAAAGAGGGACGAAAGATACCAAAGGGACAATCAAACTCGTAAATCTAAAACAAACTGACAACGCCATGGCTAAAAATGAAAAAAGACAAACAGAAAAACAATAGTACACATGACACAACATAGAAAACTAAAGAATAAACAACACGAATCGCATCAAAAACTAGGGGTGATCTCAGGTGCTCCGGAAAGGTAAGCAGATCCTGCTCTACATGCGGCACCCGTCGTGTTGCATATGTGATTTCAAATCCGGTAAATAGTCTAATTCGGTAGGTCAAATGCATGAAAGGGAAGGGGATTGTAGCTACGACGTAAGGAACATATCCGATATCATTTGCAAAACGGTTATTCCATAACGGTCAACCAACTCGTGATGGCGTCCGTAAAATTTACGAAGGGATGATTTCAACTTCATTATTTGGAACTCTTGGTTTAATAGCTTCCTTGTGAGCAGTAACCCTCTATCAAGAAAATCAAGGAAATGCAACCACCGGAATATCGTATCAATTGGGAGATATATACCCCCGTATGCAGGTGCTGTTGGAATGTTGCTACTTAGAAATGGAAAGTTCACAACTGGAAAGCTGAACTCATCTCTTTTGTCGTACAGTTTTGTCTTCAACCGACCCTCATTATCAGGGTTTGAATTTGGAGGAAACTAGCTTCTGAAATTAGCTATTTTGAATGTTACTATCATCGATATTTCAAGGCATGTGTCATGTTTTTCCTTTTTTTCTGACAACATGACGAAGTGTCTATCTAAAAGAGACATTGGTCATCGTGTTTTACCTAAAAATTCCCTATAAGTGCAACATTATGTCTCTTTGCGAATTTCTCCCCAAGGATCTCGATTTTGCTCCACTGATGTGTATGTACATGCGCATTGCGTTAATACGGTTGATTCGTTAGTTTTTCCTTTAATTTTTCAGTTCTATTTAATTTGAAACTTTTCTGTAGGTGGCATCGGTTATTTCCTTTATGGGTATGCACATGCGCATAACGTTAAAACAACTGTGTAAATAGTTTTTTTTATCTTTTCAGTTGTATTTGATTTTAGACGTCGCTCTGTGTGGCATTGGTTATCTCCCTTATGGATATGCACATTAAAAAGACTGTGCTTTTATTAGTTAAGTTCTGTTTGATATTGGACGTCGCTGTGGGTAGACTTGGTTATTATCCTGATTCATGGAAAAATACAAATGACGCTAAACCATGGAGTGAAAGTACAGGTTCTATAGAAATGTTAAAGATCAATGGCACCACAAAAGGAACACTAGTACTAATGGCGGCGAAGATGCTGCACTTCAAGTCAACTAAATGAAAGTATAGAAGATAAAAAAATAATCTGAAATTTTAATGAATGAAATATGTTTAGGACAAAAATTGCGTTGTATTACTCTTTACATTTAAATTGTTTAGAAAATAAAGTATAAATAACATTATATCATTACCTGGATAAGAATAGAAAAAATTACGAAAAAATATATCATACACTGTACTCTTGTAAAACGTATCTAAAAAATTGAACAGCTTTTAAAAAAACAAAACTGGATTAAATATTTATTAAGGGATGATAAATACGTGCATTTATAGCGAAAACTACGATAGTTTCTTTTCGTTGTTTACACAATATCAGCGTGATGGTATTAATATTATGTTGCCTATGCACGAGAAAAGAAGTGGTCTTATTAAAAATATTATGCAGGTTTTATTTTGAGAATATACTTAATGCCGTTAGGTTTTGGGCCGATTTTCATAAAGTTGTCAATTTTCATCGAAGACCGATTGAACAATCAGAATCTGTGTTTTATCACTGTTGTGTGCAAAAGTTAGAACGATGAATGTTGTCTAGTCTTAATATATCAATTCAAATACTCAGGTAATGAGAGTCAAGATCACCACAACATAGCTGTAGACTGTATTTTACAAAAGATTTTTCAACAAATTGTACAAATAATTTGACATTTCACAGCTGTTACTTTAATTATTCACCCCTTATGTTATTGATTTTGTATTTACAGGATATCACATATTAACATTTTTCGTGCAGTGTATGTTCACTAAGTAAATATGTCTTTTGATTGAGTTAAGCCATTGTAATTGATATTTCATAGTGTGTCTTTCTATGTTCTGATGTTACACTATTGATCCAAATAAGGGTGAAGGTTTGGTACCATTAAACTTTTAAAGCTGCTGCAAATATTTCCATATCCTAAGTCATGAACCTGATGTTAAGTTTGTTGATATTGTTCAAAGGCGTTTCTCTTTTTTTTTATAGATAAAACCGTTAGTTTTCCCGTTGAATGATTTTACAAATGATACTGTTGGGGCCCTGTATAACTTGCTGTTTGGTGTGAGCCGAAGCTTTGTGTTGAAGACCGTACTTTGACTTTTAATGGTTTACTTTTATTATCTGTGACTTTGATGGAGAGTTATCTAATTGGCACTCATACCATATCTTCGTTTATCTATGAACTCATACAGTTTAGAGATCGTCCTCCTTGTTTTCATAAATATCCTGTCGAGATTGATGTACAGTACGATACATGTCACAAATGTAACAATCCATTTAGAATTAGAAATATCAATTCTTTGACTTTACACGTGTAGCATGCACATTGAACAAACATGATTAAATTAATACAAAAGCTTTGATTCCTAAAAAAATCTTCAAATAAGTCATAAACATGTAAAACAATATGTGCGTACCCCATGAACACAAAGGTTCAAAAGTGTATACCCATAAAACTTACATGCAGTAAAAAAACACTTGTGTTTGTGAAACCCAATGTGAAGAATTTCACCTGAATGATCCTCTGAAAGAACACGTGCTAGTCACGTACGAGATAGTTCCAATTTCAATGTGGGAAGAAATTTATTACCTAAAATCCACTTTAAAGATATAAATACAGATACATAAACCTAAAGCCTAAGACAAGTGTCTGCATACAACAAATGAAGCCTTAAGGTAGTTTACCTTCGGAAATTTAACATGTTTAAAGATAAGAGGAAAGGAAAAACTATCACTTTAAATAACAAAGTTTTTAAAGTTATGTGATTCACACCTTGTAATGGGTCCTCAAGAACTCATAACTGCAGTAAGATGGCAGATTATCAGCATAACAGAAGCAGGGATGTCGCTTTAACAACTGCACGAATTGTTGGTTATCAACATTCCACTAAAAGTCGTTTTGAGAACAAAAATCAGGCAATAAACGATGTAAAAGACCGTCTAAGATAAAGAAGACCCCCCCTATACCATTTACTAGTGAAAATCAAACATAATGAAAGTTGGTCAGAAGGAAACCCATTGCATACAATACAATCTCAAAAAGAGAGTGGTGGGTATACAGGAGCATGTTAACAAGAACTGTTCGAAATCGACTCATCGTTACTGGTTATCGTGCGATAAGACAATTTCGGAGACCTTTGCTTACGAACAGACATGCAGTTTTCCGTATCGAATGTAGTGCAGAGCTCGCCAAATTTTAAAATTAGCGTCGTGAAGAGATATCCATTGTTCCAAGAGAATTCGGTTCACCTTCCTTGGCCCGATCGTAGCCCCGATTTGAACCATATCGAGTATAAATGGGACACTATTGGTCGGAAAGTCTGTGAAAGGACACCCTTGTTCAAACACATCTTGAAATCAACAATGCCCTTCATCAGAAATGGTTGCTGCTACCTTAGCAACAAATAAGTCGATTTATGGCAGGAGTCAGAAGACGTTATGATGCGGTTATTCGTTTGAATGGAGTCTGCGCACAAAGTACTAATTATTTGGCGTTAAACGATCACCCATGATGTGAACAGTCATCTGAAGATTAATTTTGAAATGTCTGACATTGTAAAGTTCGACTACAGTAAAAGTTGTGAAATGCATTTTTTGTACAAAAACACTTCATTTTGTTATTAAAATTCTGTTTTTAAAAATGATTTGTTTTCAAAAATTTTGTGTTCGTTTAAATACCAATGTAATCATAAACTATGTTTCAACAATATTATACAAATATTTTATTATGTTTCATCCAAAAAAGAGGCTGATTTTTCGAGTTTTAAAAAATTAAGGTGTTGCAATACTTTTTTCCATGTGTATATTTGTTTAGGGGCCAGCTGAAGAACGCCTCCGGGTGCGGGAATTTCTCGTTACATTGAAAACCTGTTGGTGACCTTCTGATGTTGTCTCTTTGATACATTCCCCATTTTCATTCTCAATTTATTATTAATATGTTTCTTTTAATCTCTGCTATGGATACTGTAATGTGGTCTAAGTCTGCCTCTGGATACTGTAATTTGGTCTAAGTCTGCCTCTGGATACTGTATTTTGGTCTAAGTCTTACTCTGGATACTGATTTTGGTCTAAGTCTGCCTCTGGATACTGTATTTTGGTCTACGTCTGCCTCTGTTTACTGTAATGTTGGTCGAAGTCTGACTCTGGATACTGTACGATAATCTAAGTCTGCCTCCGGATACGGTATATTGTTCTAAGTCTGATTTTTTTTCGCTGTGTTCACTATTCATTGATATTCTTGGTCTTTCATTTGCCCTTTGCTCAAATTGATATCTCTGATTTTTTCACTGTGTCCTTTCTTGAATTCATTCAGTTTAATTTTCATTACATTTATGTATGTTTGACAAAGTTATTGATTACTATAACCACAGACTATTAAACCTAAATGGTGACGACGCCGATGAAGAAACTTGGATTTTTATATCTCGATTTCGCGAAATAAATTGCACTGACAAAAACGAAAGATAAACAATAAAACGATATAAAAATAGCAAATATGAGAAAGGCCAAACAAATACACCAGCGCCTAACCGCTAGTTTCTCCAAAAACACAAATTTCAGAGACTCACCACTAGTCTCAACATGTAGATTACACACCCAGCAGGGAACTATGAAATTCTTAAGGAAAAAGGACAACCATTCCATTATTATAAGACGCTGGAAATTCGTCATATAGTCAACAGAAATGTTTAATGATCAATTATCAACGTTGACCATTGTTGACATCAAGAGTTGCATGAAAACAGTATGCATAAAAAACAAGTAGGTAACACCTGTAATATCGGTGAATAGTTACAAACAAATACTGTTGATCTGTGCTCCTTGTAGATTCATATGCATTTGTTCGCTTGTTTTTGGCTATTTGTGCATGTTTTATTTGTGTTTTTTGTTGTATGTGTATCTGTTGGCCTTGATTGTTTTTTGTTTCACACAGTTAATTTGATAAGACAGCAAATGGAATATACCACGACATATGAGAACCGTACTAGCAAATGCAAACATAAATAATATTGACATGTGTAAAAAGACGAGTTGTTTAATGTTTTACCGACAGTCATATAAATGGATCAAATGTCAGCAATATAATTGCTGCATTAGGGCGGCAAGTCAACAAACAAGACGTACAAAGCCAAACAAATCGTGTGTTACAAAAACACAAGAAAAAAACCTACAAAAACCATCAATAAGCTCTCGGACATTACATCATACATGTACCTAGCTATTACAGCCAATCACATACCTATCCTATATAACCAGTCACTAAAGATTGTAGGAAATTGCCCTTATTTGTAAACACTTTAATATTTTTCACATTTTTAGTTTTCGTTACTGCGGTCTCCTCCTGCCACATGACATTTTTATAAAGACATATTGTCTTTTCGTTGATATAGCAATATAAAAGAGCATTATGGGGTACTGCGAACGAATCTGTTTTTTTAAATCAATTCGTCCGCTTTTTCTCTGACTAGTCGATTTCAAAATGTGTTACGTTACTTACTGAACATATTTGCTCTGAACGTAGAAAGGTAGTTGAATGCCCTATACACGATTTAGTTCAAGTGTAAACCTTGGTTATGTGCTCTTATTCATAGCATTCCTCTTTACAACAACTCCATGCTGCATATGCATTGATTCCTGACTTTCTCTGACATATACAGACTATTCGCATGCACCAGAGAGGTATACAGGCAGTTAAAAAAAGTAGTTTGTACTCCAGCAATGTTTTCAAATATCAACATTTCATAAAAATACACCAAGCTCATTTAGTCTGATGTACTCGTCGATTTCAATTTAAGGAGAGAAATGATAACAATAAATGAAACTTCAGTTTGTATTTTAACTTATTTATGTATGTATTATTTACCAGATTCCCGTGTATTTATAAAGCGTCCTTGTTAAATTTGGACAAACATTGAAAATATCTCGTGTCAGTGTCTAATAAATACAAAGTAACTTTATACTCAAAGTTATAATTTAAATGTCTGATTGAATGACAAATACGCGAACTTCGTTATGGACCAATAACCTCCTTCAAAAATCGTTTCTTTAAACCTGTTTATACCGGATATATACGTATCGATGTTTGGTTTAAATAGCATTCGTATTTTCTATCTTGTGTACACCATTTTTGATTTTTGAGGATATAAGAAAGTATCAGTAAGTACACATATAAGACATTGTTTTATTGTAGTCGTGTAAAAAAGTTTTAAAATCTTGTGTCCGCCTATGTGTGTCCGTTCTGTACACATGTTTTATAGATTTCTGGTTTTATTATTATCAAACGGTATTTCATGAATTGATAGACCCCTGTTTGACAACTTAACAGCTATATGAGATATATGTGTCAATTGGACTTTGTAATTTTGCTACAGAAGTCTGTTATATGATAGTTTGACAAAGAACTGGATATCAAAAATAAAACGCTGAATAAAATTAAAACAGGACACAGATATCGGATACTCTTTGTCACTTTTTCAAATTTAAATGACTTTGTTTATGCCATTGACTTTATGTGTTCAATTCGAATGTATATACAAAGTATATATAACCTTGCTGCAGAGATGCATACAGCAAGTTAAAACAATACATTGTATTCGAATATATTAGCATAGGATATTGCTTTTCTGGAGTTCTGGTTTTATATATCTGTATCACTTGGACTGTTAACAAGACAAGTATATGATAGGATTGTGTTTTATGAATATCACCGTTAACACATTTTCTTAATCATACACCTATTGCAATTGGAGATTTTCTGTTAATGAGACAATTGTGTGGGAAGGTTTTTTAATGGTTAATTGTATTATATCTATATGTGTCCGATTCCCTGCATATAATTTTAGAGGACTATTAGTCAACAGTAAGTTGCATCGATCCGCCGGTAAGCACATTAAGTGTAAAGCCAATCTAACTATCAATTTCAGTTGTAACAATATTTGTATATCTTTTTTGGTACATTTCCAATATACAGTGAAACAGCCTTAACCAAATCCTGTATAATCCAAACATGTTCTTAAGCACCGTCATATCACATTGTATGCGTTGTGAACGTGATAAAACCGAACAAAATCTTAAGTCCCGGAGAGTTTCGGTTTAAAAACAGGTTTCACTGCACATAATTTTTTTATCGTATTTCAGCGCGAAAAAATCATTGATTGTAATTAATTCATAAATGGCTATTGTTGTTATTGTGCGTTATGTCTCGCCAAAATAGCACACTGAATCATATATACAATATAATGCCGCAGTAACTTGATACTCCGAGTTCAAATTTAAATGTCTGATTGAATGAAACATACAAGAACTTCGTCATGTGTCAATAAGTCCTGTTTAAATTAGTTTTTTTAAACTTGGTTTTACTCGGTATTAACGTTTTAAAGTTTGGTGTAAACATTCTCATTATTTTGAACTCCATTTTGTTTTATGAGGGACAGTTAAACTTATGGTTATTATTCATTGGATTTTGTCTTTTAACTAAACAGGTATGTGATATGATTGAATTTTATTTAACATAACCTGTTAATAAGCTATTTTGAATCAATTTGTTTTTAACAGGACTTTATATGCTAGGTAGACAGAATTGTCATGAAACTGTGTAAAGTGTACATTGTCTTCTTAAATAAAGCTAAAACACCGGATCATATTTAAACAGGAAAAAGATTTCGGATTCTTCAAGTGACGTTTTTGAATATGAATGGTTGAATAAATGGCAGATACACGAACTTTGTAATGTGCTAATTAGTACTTCTAAAACTAATGTTTTGAAATCTGATGTTGCTGGATATATTCATATTTGTATCGATATCTGGTTTAACAAACATTCATAGTTTCACTCTTGTGTACACAATTTTGTTTACTGCTATTTGAAATGATTGGTAAGTACGGATATACGAAAATGTTTAATAACACTTCAATATCATGTGACACAAACAATATCAAATACAACGTTATATGTTCAGTACGTTTAAGACCCCTGTCACTAAGCAATGCATTTAGTAATCGGTGTTTGTTAACTTAACAACTAAATGATATTTTTATCAATTCAGAGCTGTCTTTTAGATAGATAAGTATGTGCTTTGTAAGCATTGGTTTAGCAGCACATATTAACACCTGTTTGTGTTGCTTAATCTTGAGTTGTCTATGTTGTGTCTTGTGTACTATTATTTGTCTCATAGCGTTGTCATTTTGTTTTCAATCTATGAGTTTGACTGTCCTTCTTGTATCTTTCGTCCCTCTTTTTTAATAAGACAAAACTTGTATCCTATAAATCTAAATTGAAAAATGTCTGTTACGAAGACAAATGCGGGATAAAACTGTGTAACGTGTACATTTAAAGAGAGATCAAACGCAACGAATAACATTTAAACAGGACGAAGATATTTGATACTGCAAGAGATTGTTTAAATTTAAATGTCCTATTGAATAGCATATGAAAGACCTATATCACTTGACAATAACTTCAATCAAAAGTCACGTCTCCCAACCTGTATTCACATATCGATGACGAGGTTTAAATCAATATTCCTACTTGTATTTGTGTGTGCGCCATTTTGTTTATGTTAGGTGCATGAACGTATTGATAAATACTCAATAGTAAATGATGTGTAAAAGTGAACAAGATAGCATAGTAGCAATAACAAACCCAAGCAATGTAGACATGTGTTTTTAAAGGTAAACCCTGTGGTTTGTCTATATAAATAAAATATCACCTGAAAGATAGAAATGCATGTGATATATCTGTAAATAGAAGTTTTTAGAAGATGTTAGCTACCCAACGGTGTGGTATATTTGTATAAATAATGCATTGTAAGTTATCAAGACTAGCATGTGATATATCTGTAAAAATAAGACAACGTTAGTTAGCTAGACAACCATGTGTCATATTTGTATAAATGTTTCATTGTCATTGTTCTAGACAATCATGTGATAAATCTATAGAATAATAAACTGTCATTTAGCTAGCCAAACATTTTTAATAGTGGTATATATAAAACGTGGTCAGTTAACAGGATACCCGTGCGATATTATAGTATAAATGAATGGGTGGTATTTACAATGGCCCTGTTTTGTGTCCAAGGTCTGTAATAATGGTCGAGTAAGTCTGTAATGGCCTGATGCAACACCGAGGGTCATTACAGACATCCGAGGCCATTGTTACTGACCGGGGACATATAACTGGGCCATTATAAAAGCACACATTTCTTAATTCATTTATAAAGCAACTGAACAAAAGTGTATGTGTTGCTGCCAATTTTATGTACTCTCTACTCTTTTAATGACAGTTTAGTTTGAAAAAAATGATTTGTACTTCACCATACTAAAGCTTTTAATAAACCAAATATCCGATATATTAAGTTGACAGAAGTTATGTGATGAAAAACATGATGGACAGTGATTTCTATATATGGTTCCTCTAATGTTGGTTGCTGGTCACTAAATTAAATATAATACAAAAAGTCTTGTAATTTTATTATTTTCAAAACATAATTAAACTTAATAAACCATTTACAATATTAAATTTGAACATTCTTGGTTTGAAAATGTCATGTATGCCTGTGAGGATTCAAATTTCCCTTTTCCTGATTCGTTTTGAAAATTTGCAGCCATGTTAAATTTATTATATTCGATATTAACACTAATTTTTCTGTAATGGCCCTGTCTTATGCCCAGTTTGTCTGTATTAAGCCCAGTTAGGGTTTTTAATAAATATTTCATTTCATTTTTGGCAATAATGAACTTATTTGTTTAATAATTTTGTATACATAATACATGGTCAGTTAACTGGACATCCATGTGATATATTTGTATAGATAAAGGATGGTCAGTTACCTGGACACCCATGCGAGATAGTTGCCTACATAATATATGATCAGTTACCTGGACACCCATGCAATATATTTGTATACAGAATACATGGTCAGTTAACTGGACACCCATGCGATATATTTGTATACATAATACATGGTCAGTTAACTGGACACCCATGCAATATATTTATATACATAATACATGGTAATTTAAATGGACACCCATGCGATATATTTGTATACATAATACACGGTCAGTTAACTAGACACCCATGCGATATATTTGTATACATAATACATGGTCAGTTAACTTTGTAAAGAGTAAACGGACGCTTACTTTCCCGTTTACCGCCGCGTTAACGTAAAACAAATACATAATACATGGTCAGTTAACTGGACACCCATGCGATATATTTGTATACATAATACATGGTCAGTTAACTGGACACCCATGCAATATATTTGTATACATAATACGTGGTCAGTTAACTGGACACCCATGCAATATATTTGTATACATAATACATGGTCTGTTAACTGGACACCCATGCGATATATTTGTATACATAATACATGGTCAGTTAACTGGACACCCATGCGATATATGTGTATACATAATACGTGGTCTGTTAACTCGACACCCATGCGATATATTTGTATACATAATACGTGGTCTGTTAACTGGACACCCATGCGATATATTTGTATACATAATACGTGGTCAGTTAACTGGACACCCATGCAATATATTTGTATACATAATACATGGTAATTTAAATGGACACCCATGCGATATATTTGTATACATAATACACGGTCAGTTAACTAGACACCCATGCGATATATTTGTATACATAATACATGGTCAGTTAACTGGACACCCATGCGATATATTATATATCTTATATCGTGAGTTAACTAGACTCCATGTTAACTATTTGTATAGATGGTACATTGACTGTTAACCAGACAACCTCGTGATTTATCTGTAAAAATTAATTACTGTCAGTCAGCTAGACAGCCATGAGATACATCAATTAACTAGCAAACTATGTAATTTAGGTATAAGTTATAATCTGTTGACTACACCACCTTTTTATTTGTCTGTATAGATAATCAATTGTCAGTTTGCTAGCTAACTAAATGATTTGTTTGTAAAATAGGACAATGGGAGTTAAGTTAAAAACTATCAGGACTATGTTAATATCCGTTTCAATAAGACATTGTCAGTTTAAAGAAAACCTATTTGAGTAGGCTATTTATATCAGACATTGTCTGTTAGCTAGACAAGTATATAAATAACCTGTATTAATAAGAAATAATCAGTAAACAAGACAACTAGATGATTTTAATCTATAAATAAGACGACAGTGTCAGTTTGAAATAACTGTTGAGATCAGATGAAACAAAGTGTAATCCTAAATAGTATCGTTGACCGATTCTGATTGAGGTTAAGAAAATCGTAGAAAAATGGTAAATTTTAATCGAATATCAACCAGAGGAAAAAATCACTTATGTTAACATTTGCTCTGTAATAAAAATCATTTGTCATGTTAAATGTTTTATTAACAAAATATATGTGAATCGTTGTTATATTAGTGTCTGAAATTTAGTCCATATCGTACTCTTCATACCTCCGCTTTGCTAAATATCAAATGGTTCAAACCATGTTCCGTATTGACTGAAGTAGTTGCCAATTGTCGTTCAGAACTATTGATTGATACAAATTTGAAATGACTCGTTAAATGATAACCTGGCCAATTAAAGGCAGTTGTGTTTAAGACAAGTGCTTGTGTTAATGATACATTGTAAGAATTATAGGAACGAAAACAATAGACTGAAACAAGTTCAAACTGTTTGTTGATTTCTTTTGGAATTTAAAGACATCTACAGTTGGGAGCAGACCAAGCATTACATGTAGACAGACGGAAAAAGTTAACGCGGTGTTTACTCGCGTGCACTTTATGTTAACGCCGCATTAACTGTGCGTTAACTTCGAAATTGCAGTAGACATAATTAGTAAACAGGCGTTTACTTTCGCGTTTACCTGCGTGTTAACGCAAAAACGGCGCGTTTTCTAATTTTGTAAAGAGTAAACGGACGCTTACTTTCCCGTTTACCGCCGCGTTAACGTAAAACAAATGCACGTCTGCTACTTTCGTCAAAAATACACGCACGTTTACTGTTTGTAGTAAACGCACGTTAACGAAGATTGTCATCGTATCCTGGATACTCTGACCTAGAATATCAAAGGATAACTATATTCTAAAATTACATGACTTTTTGTATAAGTAATCCTTGTTGTGCATTCATTAGACGGATCTTCAAATTCTAGTTAGGTTTTTCAGTAATTTTAGCAGTTAAAACAGAATACACTCATACTTTTTGTTGATTTGTTTTAAGTTATTGTATCCAATAGAAAAGGGGGAAGATTCTATATAATAAATATAATAATTATTTAAAAATGTGTACACTTCGCTAGTCGAGAAGGTTTAAACGGGTCCAAAAGTAGACAACATTTAAGATATGATGTTTTGCTACACCATTTTCCAATTGTTAAGGGGCTACTTGATACGGAATACATAGAAAACATTAAATTCTGACTTTTTTTTTCCAATCATTTATGAAAGTTCAACAGTTAAATAAGTGTTCGATATTAGCAGCCAGTATGTCAAAACAAGCTAAACATGAGGATGTAAATCAAATTGTTGAACATACATTTGACAGCTAGTGCCCCTTGAAACATTCAACAACGTATGATAACAAATGTTTTTAGGACAGATTTCTTTAAAGTTTTTATATTTCTTAAGTATTATTTGATGATTTTAATAGTTATTTTATTTACGGTAGATGACATTTTAAACTTCAGTCATCATAATGTTGTTATGTGACAAATGTATTTGTCTCTAAATGAATAAATCATACCGTTTGTTTACTTTAATTTTTGTTTTAGACATTAATGATAATGCCTGCACCAATTATTCAGGATTTAAGACTAATGCCTACCATTATTGCGCCAATACACTTTAGTTTATTGCTGCCTAGAATTTAAGCTTAATGCTTAATTTAACTTATTGCCGGTAAAATATATATAAAATTACATGGTGTTATTTTTCAGGTCAAGTGAGAGCTTTTGTCATGTATAACTTTTGGAGAGATCTGATTTGATTGGTAGCTCCTTCATGTGTGTAAGTATTGCTAGTGTGTTTTGTATCAATAATTAACGTTGAACAATTCGCAGATTCAAAACTTAAATGAAACTAAATCGACTCTGTTCAAGTGATCTGACATACTCTTTATTAAAAAGTATGACAAGGAAGTGTGTTGACATCGATGTTGTTCATCTTCTCAAAATATAAAATAAAGTGCAAGAATTTCTTTACTTTTCTAAATTTACAGACAATAAAAGCCATTATAAATTTGAATAAAAGGTTTGAAACAAAAATACTGTAAGAACCCACGAAGGACTGAAGTAGTAAATACTTATTGACTGGAACTGTTTATATTTCATTTGAGGGTTGAACAGCAGACTGCAAAGAGACGGAATGCGATTTACGGAACATGCACTGTATATGAGAAAATTAATATATTACATGATTATAATATCAATATGATACATTTAACAAGGAGTTTCATGCTTACAAAAGTAATATAATGAATTTGAAATCAAATATGAGAAAATATTTACTGTTTAATCATGACATTATGTTGTATTCAATTAGAAAGTTTATTGCAGGTATTACTTATCCGGCTCTGTTGGACAAATTGCTGTCTGGTTAGTCCTTTACCTTTGTACCACACTGGCACTATAGTTTTACTATAAGTGTTGTCATATAATGTAAACATATGTATGAATTAAAGCAAATATGCGATATACCGTATACTTCAATGACCAAATACCAATTTAAATATTATTGATTTAAAACATAAATAGTAATATTTGCCTGATTAACTTTATATACTATCAAGATTTAAAAACAACAAAACTTTAGAGGGTCAAATGGAGGAATATAGTATCAAACATGCGTTGAACAGAAGATGGCATAGACAATTGAAGAACTTGCAGAAAGAAATGCAAGAACTCATTGAGGTCTCACGTATATACACAAATTGACCAGCGCCATTTAGATACAATGCATGCTACTTACTATTCAGCCATCATTCAATACTTCATATATTAGTACTTGCTCATTAAAAAACTAGATAATAAACGTAAATGTGCTTTTCATTTGGAAAATGGTGCAACATTGAAAATTAACATGTATGCACAGAAATAGTTGCAAGTCCTGTACAATTATTTCCTGATGTCATTAGAATTTTGTTTTCATTGTTTAAATTATTTATTGTGATGAATTAAGGTTGGTATCTGTATAAGTAAAAGGAAGATATGAGATGAACTGTATACCCAAATGAATAAGTACTCACATACTAAGTATTGCTTGATAACTGTCTTGTAGCGTGCATATAACAAACGTATTACGGATGGTAATATGTTAATAGTATCTGACGATATCCGTCATTGTATAAGAAAGACATTCATGTAACAGCTACCGAGAAGACACTATCATGATATGTATGTAAAATCAATTTGATCCCATTTAGAAACCATCTTGTCAAACTGTACCATTGCAGCACTATATCCAAGATTTCCTTCGTTGATTTATGTAAATGTTATATTAAGTGATTGTGATATGACAAAATACCTTACCATTAAGAAAAGAGAATACTTTTGTTAGATCATATCTTTGCTCTATAGATTACTCGGCCACTCCTGTTTTTTTGAAACGTTTACATTGTTAGAATTTAAAACTTTATGATAAGGGCAGTTTAAGAAAAAGCAAACATATTTAATCATTTAAAAGAGTTCAATGTCATTGAAGACAACTGTTATCTCAGCTTTGTAGTAAGTTAAAAAAAAAAATTAAAAGACAATAACAATCAAAACTATGTTATCAATCTTAAAAAATGTTATAATAAATATGCGGAAACTAATACGGGTAATGGAAGGGAGCATTGCCCTTTTTATATGGATACTACAAACTGTCATGTTCTGTTGTTACTTCAGGAAGGATTTTCTTAATACAATGTAATACAATATTAACATACGATTTGCAATTTTACGTATTATCAATATTTCTTCTTTTTATCAAAAATAAGACACAGTTGTTTGTCATCTGAAAATTTTGTTATCCATGCAGTTCTGTAAAGTTTAGGTTAAGTACACATTTAGCTAACGATTTAAAGAAACTCCAAAGGACATTTTAATAGATCAACATTAACTTGATTTAAAATATTTGATAGTGACATTTTCTTGGTTATACTATTTAAAAGAGGGAGGAAAGATACCAAAGGGACAGTCAAACGCATAAATCTAAAACAAACTGACAACGCCATGGCTAAAAATGAAAAAAGACAAATAGACAAACAATAGTACACATGACACAACATAGAAAACCAAAGAATAAACAACACGAACCCCACCAACTCCTAATGGCGTCCATAAAATTTAAGAAGGGATGATTTCAACTTCACCATTTGAAACTCTTGGTTTAATAGCTTCCTTGTGAGCAGCAACCCTCTATCAAGAAAATCATGATAGAAATTGCAAGCACGGGAATATCGTATCAATTGGGAGATATGTACCCCGTATGCAGGTGCTGCTGGAATGTTGCTACTTAGAAATGGAAAGTTCACAATTGGAAAGCTCAAATCATCTCTTTTGTCGTAAAGTTTTGTTTTCAACCGACCCGCATTGTCAATTTCTAGATGTAAGTCAAGATATGAAGCCGACTTAACTGTATCCTTTTAGTTGCGGATCCAGAACTTTTTGAAAGGGGGGCCCGCTGACTGACATATTTTATTTGTTTTGGGGATACAATTGCTTTCAAGCATCTGTAGACTTATACCGGTGGCTCAGAGCAATTCCCTCACGTCTATCGTTTTCTTCTAAACGTTAAGGAACATCTCAGATTCTTATGATTGTTTTGCTTTAAAAGGTAAAAACAATCAAAGGGATTGATCTTAGACAATTTTCCTATAATATTCTTTTCATAAGCTTCATGTTTGATAATTCACTTGACTTATATGCGTGTTTTTAACAACACGGAAAATCAGAATTAAGCAGTATTTATAATTAGTGTTTTTTATAAATTTAGAAACACGTCAGAGGGACTCCGATAAATCTATTTATGTCATATATTAAAGAACTGAAGTGGAGTTTTTAATAATGTTACCGTTAACTGTATCTGTAGTATTCTTTATCTCTAGTTCAATGGGATATATGCTTTCCACATAGTCACCAAATTTTGAATTATTTAGTGAAAGAACATCATCTACATAGCGGAAAGTAGAGTTAAAGGATATTGCTAACTCCTTATCTTTTTTCCTTAGAAGTTACTGCATGAGGTCAGCCTCATAATAATAAAGAAATAAGTCGGCAAGTAGAGGGGCACAGTTTGTTCCCATTGGAATGCCGACAGTCTGTTGAAAAACACGTCCTCCGAACGTAACAAATATGTTGTTAATCAAAAAATCAAGCATCTTAATAATATCAGTTTCAGAGAATTTTTTATTTGAATCAGAGTGATCCTTTACAAAGTAGGATTTATTCCTTCCTAAGACAAGATACTTGTATGTACATTGGCCATTTCTTTTTTATGAAGCAAAGCAATACCAACTCTTTCAATTTGTCTTTTAGTTTGGAATGTGGAATACTTGTGTAAAGAGTAGAAAAGTCAAATGTTTTAATAATGTTACAAGATGAAAGAGAGTTAGATTGTATGTACTCTAAAAGATCTTTGGAATTTTTAAGTATCCACATCTGATTCACGCCACCTCTATAATAGGCAGTTTCACAAAAACTGTGAAGCCCGTCTTTGATTGCTGATAAAATAGATGTTAATAATTTAGAAAGAGGTTTCGTGGAGCATTTGGAAGACCCAGCAATATACCGTTGTTTGTAAGGACACTTATGTAGTTTAGATATCCAATACAGTGATGGTTCTTCATCTTTGGTTGAAATTCCAAAGGAACAAAGAACAGACCTATGATTATCCAGGATTTTCTCTTTAGTAAGTGTCTTGGGGGTATATGTTGAGTTTCCAAGTGAATTGTCAATACCTAATTCGTTTACCAAGCAGTTAATGTAATGACTTTTACACACAAAAAACGTTGTTATTTGGGGCTTTGTCTGCGGGGACAACAACATATTTATCATGGAGGTCGGATAGGTGTTTAGCAACATTTGGGTCTTTAAAGATTGACGTAGCATGGGCATTGATGGACCCATTCAGTTTCTTAATTCTGATTTGTATCAACGACCTCACTGCCTTAATCCATTCGGAAAGAGTGTCTACGTCTTCCTTCTCGCGCTTAGCCCATTGCCGGGCATAATCCTCGACTGAATCCTTCAACCTTTTAAAGTTTTTGATGGATTTAGGCTGACGATATGTCGGACCTTTCGATAACACATTTCGTAGAGAAGTGTTATTAACAATGTTGAGGTCACCGGTAATAACGTGGCCAGCAGGATTATATGTGAATTGGGAACTAGCACAAGTGCAATCAGGAGGTTTAGACTTGAAGTCGTCAATATCAAGATCCTGCAAAACGTGTTTGTAATTGAATATTTAGTTGCAATAGGTTTGGTATAGGTATAACAAATGATTGGTACAGACTGGTTTTTGAAATAAGGAGGTATTTTCGATTGAACTAATTTATGATGAAGAATATTGGCTTAGTTGACGCCATCGAGACCTTTGTTGGCAAAGGAAAGATTAAGGAAAGATCTTTTCCCTTTTTCATCTTTTCAAATGCGGACTGGCTTGAAAAGTCTGTGACTTGCAATATCCGAAATTATAGCTTCAAGTTTGTACTGGTTTGAATGAGGGTTTGTAACTGTGGATTCCGAACATAAATTGAACAGAGAATGTTTTGTAAGGGGTTATGCATAAAGTTTCGTGCGAATGTGATGAATACCTAACGGCTTTTGTATAAATGGCAGCAGGTCATTAATAGAGACATAATGCAGAGAAGGTGATGTATAATGACGATGACCATGACTGCGTCTACGTCGAGGTGTCGAGTTGAAAATATTCATCACATTCACCGAGTTACACGAAGGACTAGATAGAATATCTATACCATCAATTTTGTCATTGCAACCATAAGGTGTCGCAGTTCCCAATTGTCTAATCCAGTAGTCTTCTTTTTGTCCTCGAAGAGTCGTTGAAAGGTTTGGATTGTTAGAGCTATGGTATATCTTTTCGATAATGCGAACTGTCATAGAAACGATGGAATGATCGGGCTGATTGAAATGCTGGTATAGCATGTCGTTAGCATTGAGGTTGTTGTCTGATCTATGACCGCACATACGTTTTTTAAGCCTTCCTTTCGTTTCAACGACGTATACCAATCCGCAAAGGTTGCACTCTAATCCGTAGACGACATTTATTGATTTACAATTCAGATCATCGTAACTTCTGGTAAAATATGACTTCTTGGTTAAATTGCTAGTGAATTCAGCATCTGTAATTAATATTGCACAAGTTTTGCAGCCTTTGGTGTCACATTTCGAAATGCGACAGTGTTGTACTGTGTCATCAAAATCCGAAATGTCTTTAAGGAGAACTGAACATGGCTGTATATGTGTAATATTGCTATTGTCACTAGGACGATAATCTGATTGAGTCTTATTTGAGATATGTGTCATGTCTGGTGATGAGGGGACACCTGCCGTAGCAGACGACACCGTGTCCATGGTGACGTCTGTTTCGGACCTTTTTATACTGGGCAAGTGATCAATGGTCAAATGTACGTATGTATTTTTGTTCTACTGTTAATGTTAAACTTCTAGATGTATATTTTTCTATTTGTAGGACAAAATGGCAAGTTGGAATGAGGTAAGATTTCACTTTAGATATCCATTTATCATCTCAATTATTGTTGTAAATTGCCACAAAGAACATACAGGTTTAAGTATTCTGTAACGGATATATATATTAGATAACATCGAGGAGGAATTCAATGTTTAAAATTCAGGGAGACTTCAAATCTGATATATAATAATGGTGTCAACTTATTTTTATCATTGGTTAAATAACTTGTATTTTTTATTTTCATTTTTTATTTTATTTTCATCATCCTGAAAGAACAGTTTACACATTACAATTACAGGAAATGTTAGTGATTATATGACAACCTTATCGTACCATGTGAAAGGTTACGAAGTGAAAATGTCTGTTTTTTTCAAAATCATATATCTTAATGGATTGATCAATGCGTGCTTTTATAATGTCCCTGCTATATGTCCGTAATAATGCCCAAACGGTGTTATAATAGCAAAAATAAACACCACGGGCCATGACAACAATCTTGGGCAATGATTACAGACCAATAGATAAACTGGCAAACAGTTTCAATTAGTCTGCATTAACCATTCTTGAAATAACTTTTGTCTAGGATGTGTATTCCACCTTATTCTTTCTTGAACATAAATACCAATACAATATTTTACTATTAAATTCAACAACTTTTAAACAATTCACATTTTTTTTTAATCGCTAGGTGACCCTATATAAACGTGCAGTTGATTGTTCTTGTCGTCCACGGAATGCAAAAAGCAAACTTTTATTAAACCAGACAGTATTTATCCTATAATTAGAATAATAGTACAAATATGTAAATTTAAAAGTTGTTAATATTATGATTAACGTCAAATAACTTTGTTAAATATGTAAAATTGTAAGCTTATGCACTTGCTCCGAGAAAAGAACACGTAGTACCAGAAATTATTCATATTGACCAAAAAGGTTATATACAAAATAGATACATAGGCTTCAGTATTATATAAATACAAGATACTATTGATTACTCAGAAAACTTTAAAGTAGATGGTGCTTAATTGTTGTTGATTTTTCCATTGTATTTGACTCCCTTGAATAGAACTTAATGTCAGATACCTTAGTTAAATTTTGCTCTAAAAGTAAAGAAAAAAAGTTTTATAAGAGTTTTATCAGGTAAATCAGTCCGTTAAGGCATGTCAAGATTGTTAAGACTAAATCTTCTAGCGAGCTATTTAGACGTGTTAAGACCATGTCAGACCATTTCAGATCAAATCTCAAAATTAAAATTCAAAATTGTCAGACCATGTTTAGATCCGTTCATTATGTCGGTATGATACCACGAGTTACTGGTCTGAACCAGAACTGTAGATAGGTCTGCAACAGTCCTAAAAAAGTACACCGTAAGTCTGGTCTTTCAACGACGAAGTTAACTTGCTGGTCAGCTTAAAAATTCTCAAGATAACTCAGAAAGCAGTCAATAGATTAACTCGAAGTTAACTTTTGTCAAGATTAGGACCGCACCCATATGTATTTTTTAATTTTCACGCGTATGTTGGCATTTAAGTCCTATGTAACCCCTTAAATGGTCATTGCGGCATATATCGTTTATACTCAGTTTTCAGTTTATTCCTCTATCAATAAGCTTTAATTTGGTGTACAAATTATGCCTTGATTAGGGGCTCTAGGGTTGCAGCAGGCCATTCCTTTATTCAAAATAAACTCTATCTTCATGTTCAAGCGTATTTCAATATGTTGGTCCTTCATTTCTCCTCTAATATGCGTTGCGGAACATGTTGACTATATATCTTTTGTTTCTCTCGTAATAAGCTTTCAAATGAGGTATAAGGTTTATCTATAATTAGGGGCTAAAGGCTCGCAGCAGTCCATTACATTATTCAAAATATCTATTTCGTTATTCAAAATTGGCTATTTTTTAATTTTCACGCGTATTTAAACATTCAGGTCCTCCGTAACCCCTCTTATGGTCATTGCGGCACATATCGTTTATACTTAGATTATTCCTCTAGCAATAAGCTTTAATTTGGTGTACACATTTTGCCTTGATTAGGGGCTGAAGGGTTGCAGCAGGCCATTCCATTATTCAAAATAAACTCTATCTTCATGTTCAAGCGTATTTCGATATGTTGGTCTTTCGTTTCTCCTCTAATATGCATTGCGTAACATGTTGACTATATACCTTTTGTTTCTCTCGTAATAAGCTTTCAAATGAGGTAGAAGGTTTATCTATAATTAGGGGCTAAAGGGTCGCAGCAGTCCATTCCATTATTCAAAATATCTATTTCATTCTTAAAAATTGGCCAATTTTAATTTTCACGCGTATTAAAACATTTAGGTCCTCCGTAACCCCTCTTATGGTCATTGTGGCACATATCGTTTATACTTAGATTATTCCTCTATCAATAAGCTTTAATTTGGTGTATAAAGTTTGCCTTGATTAGAGACTGAAGGGCAAACAACAGTCCATTTCATTATTCTAAATAAGCTATTTCTTCATTTTCACGCGTATTTCGATATTTTAATCCTTCGTTTCTCCTCTAATTTTCGTTGCGGAACATGTTGACTATATACATTTTAATTAGGGGCTAAAGGGTCGCAGCAGTCCATTCCATTATTCAAAATATCTATTTCATTATTCAAAATTTGCCAATTTTAATTTTCACGCGTATTAAAACATATAGGTTCTCCGTAACTCCTCTTATGGTCATTGTGGCACATATCGTTTATACTTAGATTATTCCTCTATCAATAAGCTTTAATTTGGTGTATAAATTTTGCCTTGATTAGAGACTGAAGAGCAAACCACAGTCCATTTCACAATTCTAAATAAGCTATTTCTACATTTTCACGCGTATTTCGATATTTAAATCCTTCGTTTCTCCTCTAATATTCGTTACGGAACATGTTGACTATATACATTTTGTTCCTCTCGTTATAAGCTTTCAAATGAGGTATAAGATTTGTCTATAATTAGGGGCTAAAATGTCGCAGCAGTCCATTCCATTATTCAAAATGTCTATTTCATTATTCAAAATTCGCTATTTCTTAATTTTCACGCGTATTTTGACATTTAGTTCCTCCACAAGCCCTCCAATATCATTGCGACACAATCGAATTGTTTTATCTATAATTTATTAAAGGATGAAGAATAGCAAAGGTTTATGGAAAATAAAAAAAGAAAAACCACGTAGAGGATTTCAATTTTGAGAAAAATTATGTTTTGGTATTCAGGTCGTCCATTGAACCAATGAATTTCTGTTAAAACTAGTTAAGAAACCCACTAGTTTATCCTCCGAAACTAGGAACTAGATAAAAATATCAAATTAAAATTTAAAGAGTGTTTTTATTTATTTTTTCTGATATTAATCTGAATATTTGTTAGATAATACCAAGAAGACGAATATAGAAATACGGGATATAGCTATAGTGTCACAGCAATTATTTTTATTTCACTATTCACCGCTTCAAGTTGAATAATGAAACATAAACTATTTCATTATTCATTATTCATTTTTTAAACATTCAATAGTGAATAGTGAACTTTTTCATTATTCATTATTGAATTTTGAATCATGAACTATGAATAATGGACGTACTTCAGCGCGGTGATTTCCCTAAGGTCTCATAATTCATTTTCTTATCAGATGGTAAATCACTGTAGACACTCAGTGCGTGCCCGCGTGGGGCAGCGGCAAGGTAAAGCCTCTGTTCATATTCGTCCCAGTTATTGATCAAAGCACATATTTAAAATGCGATTTAAAATCAACACATTTGCCAGACCCATCATAATTTGCCAGTTTGATTTCTCTCATGGTATTCTTTTCAGGCGTCTGTACTTTTTCCTGGTTTTTGACAACCTTTGGTTATCTTAGGATAGAGGAAATCTCCACAGAACCGCCACTACTGGTCCCGGGTGCGGCGCTATTTGTTTTGAATTGCAATTGTTTATAACGGGCTCCGGGTTTGTGCTCACATGCGTAAGTTCAAACAATGTTGAACCATCACCAGCTCGTTGAAGCTGTGTTAGGACTGTGTGCTCTGTGACATCGCCGAATTCGTGCGCCTCGTTTGACTAATAATGGAATCTGTCAGGTTTCTATGTTGCTCTTTTGGGTAGAGTGATGAGGTATCATAAGCCTGAAATTTTGTGTTTGTCTCGACTACTCTATCTTTTGTTTTACATCATTCTCTAACGTACTTATGTGTTGTTGTAAATCGTCCATATTTAAACAAGTATCGGTAAACTTACCAATACCCTACCGCTGTCACCAACATTATGTCACGTACTCGGTGTAGTGACTTATATGTATGTAACAGAGTTTACTCCTGGGTATCAAAAGATGCTAATTAGTCTCTTAGATATCTATCTTTAACTTGTTATGTTTTGCCTCTGTCGCTAACAATAAATGTGTGGGATGTGTTGTTGTCTTTGTACAAACATTATGTGTCCAGTAGCAATCAGTGCTAACCTGTGCATTGTCCAAAACCGCGGGGTGTTCTATCTATGGACTGCTATTCTTGAGCACTATTTGTCCTGTTCATCCTGTCCACTGCATAACCAGTGCTCTCTCTGATTTATGCCTGACTTGTGCACTTGTTTACCCGTGCACTATAACCGCACAGTCTCATATGCACCTATTACCCGGTGAGTATATTCCACTTATATTATCCTCCTGCAACCTTATTTAGGTTCACAGATAGATTCGTATTCAGGATCTGTTGTATATTCTGATGTTGCGTATAATCAAATTTACCAAAGTAGTTTTAGGCCGTGTTCACATTGACCTAAATTCGGTGTTGTGTTAGTGTAACTCACACGTAAACTAAACACAATTGCGTTCCCATTGATAAAACTCAATGTTTACATGTAGTTTAAATCATGTTTTACATACACACAGTCGATAGTCAATGTAGGCCTTGTGTAGGTTAAGTGTACACAAAACTAGGCATTTAGGACAGTAGTTTTATCGTGTATATATTTAAGGAAGAAACTATTTTTGAGTAAAATTGATACTTTTGATAATTATATTTGTTGTCAAAATTTTACAGATTTTTTTTGTTAAAAAAAATTAACGTACTTTATTAACCCCTAATTAAGACTCAAAGTAGCATCATTGCCGAACCCATAAGGCAGCAACCAATTGATTTTCGAAAGGGGGGGGGGGGGGGGGGGGCTATTACAGTTGAGTATAAAACATAAAGGCAAGGGAGTGGGGGTGGTGAGCTATGGATTTTGTTTTGGAAACAAAAAATGTTACCAGTTTTTGGCCCTGAAAAAAATTTGTTTGTTTCACCCTCAGCTGCCACTATATATAATGCTAAAATTGATTTCGACTTGTCACCAAAATTTGTTCTGAAAAAAATCAATAGCTCACGCCCCCCTCCCCCTCTACAAAAAAATGTAAATAGTTGCTGCCTAATTCATTTGAAAAGTTCTTCCCGAATCGACTTGACGTACACAGAAATATTCGCCACTGGTCTTTACTAAAAAAACGATTCAATTATAAATAAATGCACGACTAAAAAAAGTGTGAGGTAAATGATATGTTTTTCTAGTATCTCAGATCCGTTAAATAACACGTAAAATAAATAAAAAAAAACGTTTCTCTTTTCCTTTACCAACTACTCCTTGGAGAAGAATTCGAAATACCATTTGAAACGAACAGAAAAGATAAAAATGTAGTGATCCCTAATATCTCAATCCTTTTTGTTCGGCTGTAAGCACGCTGTTGCAGCTAACGTTTTCTAATGTGTTATCGAGACATCTCTAGTATATTCAAACTACTGCAAATTATAAAAATGGCTTTCATAAAGTAGCAACCAACTTAACTTAAAAAAAGGGGGAGTTTTTTTTTTTTTTTTATCTGAGTCAGTTTTTTTTTCGCGCGTACGTTTTTATTCCTTTTTTTTTCGATGCTGGTGATCAAAACTTTTTTTTTGATAATTAACACTTTAATGTATGGGGAAACTCTTGATTCAGAATAATTTTTTTTATCATCTGTATGACCATTTTTTTTTTTAACAAATTGGGGATCGGAATATTTCCATTCCCATCCCAAAACCCCCTTTTGAAGTCAAATGGTTGTTCCCTCACCGCTAGAAATTTTTTTCAAAAATTTTGAATTCAGTTCTACTTAATGAACATTTAAATGACATATAGTTTACAAGTGGGAACGAATCTTATGTACAGGTAGCTAAACAAGGTGTATAGATGTGAACAAATGTAATGTGTAACCAGTGTACACTACACTAAATTAATTGTAAACATGTTTACTCTACACGGCGTTTGGTGTGAACACGGCCTAAGTCGAAACTACACAAAATACTTCAATGTTCAAATAATAGCAAACTTTGCTTTTGATTAAACAAAACAAGAAAATTATTGTCAATTTACCTTTTATATAGACAACTTGTCTTGATATTATTTTCCGTCAATATTCAAATTCTCAATTAAATGAGTAAGGGCATGAAGGCCTATTTTTCAATCTAAAATATAGTTAAAATTTGCTGAAAAAAAACAAGGAAAATCACAAATATTTAATAAAATATGCAAATTAGGTCAAGATTTGTTGCCAAAGTAACTTCTTCGATGTCAAATATTTTTTGTTTTTCTTAGTACCTTATACCATCGTCAAGTTTTCAGTAATTTAAGAATATGTGGGATAACTTTTAAATGTGCAGTATTTTTTGGGCCAAATAAGGGCCTTATTGCCCCTACTCCTTTATCCAAAACAAGGATGATGATGGCAAACACGCCGCACACTTAACTAATATCAAAACACATTATCGGATGGAAGTGAAATTATTTATCATATTTTAATATTGTAACATGTGTAATGTAATATTAATTTACTTTTATTAGATATTCTCCGGGATACCTAATCACTAATCACTGATTGACTAATATATCAGGGATACTAAGTGCAATGCTGTACACTAAGTAAATTGTTAGCAGCAATAGTAGTCTAGGGAATCTCAAACAAATTGCAACATAATTATTTTTTCATGAAAAACGAAGATTACAACTATATCATTAACATATCAAAAATCGGCAAAAATCGGACCACGGCAAAGTTGCATAATTTTTGCCGAATAAAGAGGTTAAATCCAAAACACAAATTTCCCGTGGTCTGTGAAAGCCTATTTGTAATATGTCACTAACAGGTATTCAATAAAACAAAATTGATATAAATTATTTATGTTGCAATTTCTTTGAGGTTGAGCCATTTTTCACCTCAGATTCCCTGGACTATAGTGTACAATACCATAAATAAGACACGTTAGAAAAACAAATTTATAAATGAAATAGTTACCTTCTTGCTACTGTAAGACGTCTTAACTATTCAATAAACGACTTTTTTTCTGACAGCGCATCTGGTTTTATTCTAGGTTTTGGACCATACCATTTACCCTTACTTTGGACGATACTACATATCTTGTTCCTATGAGGGGAGTGGTCTATGAGTGATTTAAAATACCTAACCCTTATTGCTAAAACGTTTCAATGATGACCCTTATTTTATCTACGGAATATATCCAGTTTTTCTAACCGCAACCTGTCCATTTCCGGTTCTTTGTATTATTAATTTCCATAGTAATGAAAACAAAACAAAACTGAAAGTAGACAACTGTTCAATTTCAAACTAAACGAGTTCGCACAATAGTGTTTTAACTTGATAACAGTTATAATAAGTTGAAACCTAACAAAAAAAACCAGATAAACCATTTTCATCACAATGCAAGGTAAAGTGACGTGTTACTATACATTATTAAGTTTGGTAAAGTACCATCCTTCAATAGTAGACTAGGGCGACTTATAACCAATCTATTTGTCTGTAGGATAAGGCTACTCCGAAAGGAGGGTAGCATACCTTACATTATAATAACGTAATGGTTAAGCTAGCAAGCAGGCTGACCATAGATATCACCTTTACCTTCAAACTCAACGCAATCGGCTGTTAAAGTAAAAACTAAGTTGACGTTACCGTCAAAATGGCGATTTGATATATATATATAATGGCAAACAAAACAAAACAAAGTTAATATTTTTATTTGATTCTACAAAAAGTAAGAGGAAAGCGATAGGGAAATATAACAAACAACAAAATAAAACAATTCAGACAAAATCATGGATAAGAAAAACAAATACAAACAGTCAAAAACTAAAAAAATCATGTTTCAAACATAAGATTTTCATTTGATGAACAGAAGTCTAAATAAATCCCCCCAAAGACACCGTTCGTTTTTCTTGCTTTTGAATTTTTGTTAGATATTCGGATTACTCTGGTTTTATCAATGTAGTGCCATTATGAAAAATTACCACTTTAACCTTTACTTTTCTTATCATAATTTTCTAATACTTAAAAAAAACAATTTGAAAATCTTATAAAATCCTTGTTATTTTTTCATAATTATTTTGAGAAGAAAGATATCAATGTTAAATGTTTAAAATCTAGAGAAAATTCTTTCCCTCAAATTTTTAAACAAACACATAGCCCTTAACCTGTTCTGCTTTTTCAGTTCCTTTATTTATGTTTTATCAATTTAGAACAGTTTTTAAAAAGCTTGTTATTTTGAAATAGAGAAGCGAACATCCTCAACCTTGGCACAAAAAAGAATTAGCACATATTCGTCTCACAAGCAATTATATCACATCTTCTTATTTCTATATAGTTGATACTACCACATCTTCTTATTTTTATATGGTTGATACATTTTAATGTTTTTATATTGCGACAATTGATTAATAATAAAGTAAGCCGTTTGAGTAAAAACTATTATCAAGTTCTAGAAGCCGGTCTATTTTTTTATCTTGTATATGACATTTAAGCTTATTACAAAGTTCTAGAAGCCGGTTTATTTCAGGATCTTGTAAACGACAGTACTAATAACAGAGACAACTGTTAAAAGCAGATTTGGTGCAATCACTTGTACTCCATCCTCTAAACAAAAAGAAAGAAACGAGTTAAAATTTGACAATCTATTCAAGTTATCATTGCATTCAAGTTAACAATGTATTCAGATATCAATGTATTCAAGTTATCAATATATTCAAGCATTCAATGCATTGAAGCTATCAATGTACTCAAGTTATCAATATATTCAAGTTATCAATGGATTAAAGTTATTAACGTATTCAAGTTTATTCACGTATTCAATATATTCAAGCTTTCAATGTATTCAATTTGTCAATGTATTCAAGTTATCTACATATTAAAGTTATCAGTGTATTCAAGTTATCAATGTCTGCAAGTTATCAATTTTTTCAAGTTATAAATGTAGTAATGTTATCAATGTATTTATTTTATCAAAGTATTCAAGTATTCAATGTATTCAAGACTTCCACGTATTCACGTTGTCAATGTATTCAATTAAACAATGTATTCATGATATCAATGTATTCAAGTTACCAATGTATTCAATTTACCAATGTATTCAAGATATCAATGTATTTATTATAAGTTATCAATGCATTCAATTTACCAATATATTCAAGTATAAAATGTATTCAAGTATAAAATGTTTTCAAGTTAACACTGTATTCAAGATTTCAACGTATTCAAGTTATCAATATATTCAATTTACCAATGTATTGAAGTTATCAATGTGGTTAAACTATCAATGATCCAAGGTAGCAATGTACTTACCTATCAATATATTCAAGTTATTAATGTATAAAATGCATTCAGAAAACGAAATCTGTAACAAACATAAACTTTTAGCCACCGCTTTACAAGCAGAGCCAAATACAATGAAAGGACCAACTATGTATTGGCTTCCGAAGCTACACAAAACCCCTTACAAATATAGATTTATTTCGTCCTCAAGCCATTGTTCAACTACTAAATTGTCTATTCTTCTTACCAGCACACTTGGTACAATTAAAAACCTTATAATAAATTGTTCAAATAAGGCCTTCGAAAATAGTGGAATAAATTACTTTTGGAGTGTCAAGAACTCGTTGGAAGTACTTGATAAATTGCATGCTCATATTGGTGATTTTGAATCTGTTCAAAGTTTTGATAATTTTCTACCCTGTAAACCACATTGCCTCACATTCTCATTAAGAAAAAAATCACACACCTAATTAAATGGGCATTCAAAAAATCAGAATGTGAATATATATGTTCAAACTCTTTTAGGTCATTTTTTTGTAGCAATAAACAAAAAAACTATGTTAATTGGACATGCTTTGATACTATATATGCCATTGAATTTATACTAGATAACATTTGTGTTCGCTTTGGGGATTCTGTATATCGTCAGATTATCGGAATTCCAATGGGGATTAACTGTGCACCACTTATTGCGGACCTCTTTTTGTATTGTTATGAGTTACATTTTATGACAAAAATAAGCAAAGACCCATCAAAACAACATTGGATAAACAAATTTAATAATACTTTTAGATATTTGGATGATATTTTGGCTCTCAATAATGACGACTTCAGTATGTATTTTAAAGAAATTTATCCTGCTGAACTTACTTTAAATAAAGCTAATACTAATAATGACCACTGCCCTTTCCTCGATCTTGATATCTATATCACTAACGGAAAGCTGAATACTAAAATTTATGATAAAAGGGATGATTTTTCATTTCCTATCGTTAATTATCCGTTTTTAGATGGTGACGTTCCCTTGTCACCGTCTTACGGTGTTTATATATCTCAACTTGTACGATTCGCTCGTGTTTGTAACAATGTTTTAGATTTAAACGAGAGAAATTTATGTATTACTGAAAAATTATTACACCAGGGTTTTCGATATCACAAACTAGTCAAAACTTTTACTAAATTTTATCATCGGTATAAAGACATCATTCGTAAATATAGCTCAACATGCAGACTTTTTATACGTTCAGGTATTTCACATCCAATTTTTTATGGAAATATTCTTTATAAAGCACAAAGGTGTCAGTATTTACCTCAGAAACTTACAAAACCTTTAAATAGACTGATTAAGAAGGGATATAATTACGATACTGTTGTCAAGTCATTAAAGATTGCATATTTTGGCGTTAATATTGAGTCACTGATAAGGTCTTTGCGTCGGAACTAAAAACATTTATTCTAAAAACAGTTGTTGGCATGACACGGGTTATGTTCTTCTCATATATGCTATGATGGTATGATACTAAACCCCTAACGGGAAGAATTGTGCCTGATGTTCATATGATGAAATCATAATCTTTAAGTCAGTTTAATTGAAGTCTGGAGCTGGCATGTCAGTTAACTGCTAGTAGTCTGTTGTTATTTATGTATTATTGTCATTTTGTTTAATTTCTTTAGTTGCATCTTCTGACATCAGACTCGGACTTCTCTTGAACAGAATTTTAATGTGCGTATTGTTATGCGTTTATTTTTCTACATTGGTTAGAGGTATAGGGGGAGGGTTGAGATCTCACAAACATGTTTAACCCCGCCGCATTTTTGCGCCTGTCCCAAGTCAGGAGCCTCTGGCCTTTGTTAGTCTTGTATTATTTTTATATTAGTTTCTTGTGTACAATTTGGAAATTAGTATGGCGTTCATTATCACTGAACTAGTATATATTTGTTTAGGGGCCAGCTGAAGGACGCCTCCGGTGCGGGAATTTCTCGCTACATTGAAGACCTGTTGGTGACCTTCTGCTGTTGTTTTTTATTTGGTCGGGTTGTTGTCTCTCTGACACATTCCCCATTTCCATTCACAATTTTATTCAAATTATCAATGTATTCAATGTATTCCAAGCTATCAATGTATTCAAGTTATCGATGTAGATCAGTTAGCAATGTATTCAAGCTATCAAGGTATTAACTGTATTTAAGTTATCGATGTATTCAATGTATTCAAGTTATCAGTGCATTTAAGTTAGCAATCTATTCAAGCTATCAGTGTATTAAAAAAATTCAAGTTATGAATGTACGCAATATATTCAAGTTAATCAGTTAATAATGTATAAAATGTAATTCAAGTTATCAAAAAATTCAAACTGTTATGTATTCAAGATATCAATGTATTCAAACTATTAATGTATTAAAGATATTAATGTTTTCAAACTATTAGTCTATTCAAGATATTTATGTATTCAAATTATAAATGTATTCAATATATTCAAGTTATTAATGTGTTCAATGAATTCAAGTTATTAATGTATTCAATTTATTCAAGTTATTAATGTATACAATGTATTCAAATTATCAATGTATTCAAGTAATAAATGTATTCAAGTTATCAGTGTTTTCAATTTACCATTGTATCGATGTCATCAATGAATTGAAGTTATCAATGTATTGAAGTTATCAATGTATTTTAGTTATCAATGTTTTAGTTATCAATGTATTGAAGTTATAAATGTTTTAGTTATCAATGTATTGAAGTTATCAATGTATTGAAGTTATACATGTTTTAGTTATCAATGTATTGACGTTATCAATGTTTTAGTTATCAATGTATTGAAGTTATCAATGTATTGAAGTTATCAATGTATTGAAGTTATCAATGTATTTAAGTTATCAATGTTTTAGTTATCAATGTATTGAAGTTATCAATGTATTGAAGTTATCAATGTATTTAAGCTATAATGTGTTCAAGCTATCAATATATTAAATGTATTCAAGTCAATAATGTATTCAATGTATCCAAGTCGTTAAGTTATTCAATGTATTTAAGTTATCAATGTATAAAATGTATTCAAGTTATCAATGTATAAAATGTATTCAAGTTATCATATATTTATATATATATTGTGAATACAAAGCGGTATCTTAGAGGTTTTATGGTATGTATTCGTATACATCATGGCTATAATTTCATCAAACTGGAAATTATAATGGGTTTCGGTATATCTTTGATTCATATTTCGTATTATTTAAGTTGAGGAAATAAAAGAAATAAAGTAATAACCTGTGTTATCATTCAGTTAGTTTGTATTTTTAAGTTTTAAGTTTTATGTTATATAGGTATACATACTAGACACGCATCCGAAAATGAAGGCCAGGTAATTTGTTTTACATAAACATACGTCTCCAGAGTTGATAGTTTTACATTCAGTGCGGTGGCCGAGGCACTGACCAGTACGTCCAAGGGTACAGTTTGAACCGTATACAATCTCTGAAATGTAAACAGATAAAACAGTACAGGGTCCGTCCAACGCAACATCTGTTATGTGTTATGCTATTGTTTCAGAAAAAGGGAGAAGGTTTGGATCCATTAAAACGTTTAATCCCGCTGCAAATGTTTGCACCTGTCCTAAGTCAGGAATCTGTTGTACAGTAGTTGTCGTTTGTTTATGCAATATATACGTTTTTCACGTTTCTCGTTTTGTTTATATAGATAAGACCGTTGGTTTTCCCGTTTGAATGGTTTTACACTAGCAATTTTGGGGCCCTTTATAGCTTGTTGTTCGGTGTGAGCCAAAGCTCCGTGTTGAAGGCCGTACTTTAACCTATAATTGTTTACTTTTTCAATTGTTATTTGGATGGAGAGTTGTCTCATTAGCACTCACACCACATTTTCCTATATCTAGTTAAATCTATACAGCGTCAGTCTAATACAATCTCTCAAATGTAAATAGTTAAAACAGTACATTCCGTCTATGTTAAAGATGGTCTGTCTCAATTTACATTCCGTCTATGTTGAAGATGGTCTGTCTCAATTTACATTCCGTCTATGTTGAAGATGGTTTGTGTTATTTTACATTCCATCTATGTTGAAGATGGTTTGTGTTATTTTACATTCCGTCTATGTTGAAGATGGATTGTGTTATTTTACATTCTGTCTATGTTGAAGATGGTTTGCGTTATTTTACATTCCGTCTATGTTGAAGATGGATTGTGTTATTTTACATCCGGCTATGTTGAAGATGGTTTTTGTTATTTTACATTCTGTCTATGTTGAATATTGTTTGTGTTATTTTACATTCTGTCTATGTTGAATATTGTTTGTGTTATTATACATTCCGTCTATGTTAAAGATGGTTTGTGTTATTTTACATTCCGTCTATGTTGAATATTGTTTGTGTTATTATACATTCCGTCTATGTTGAAGATGGTTTGTGTTATTTTACATTCCGTCTATGTTGAATATTGTTTGTGTTATTATACATTCCGTCTATGTTGAAGATGGTTTGTGTTATTTTACATTCCGTCTATGTTGAAGATGGTTTGTGTTATTTTACATTCCGTCTATGTTGAAGATGGTTTGTGTTATTTTACATCCCGTCTATGTTGAAGATGGTTTGTGTTATTATACATTCCGTCTATGTTGAAAATGGTTTGTGTTATCATACATTCCGACTATGTTGAAGATGGTTTGCGTTATTATACATTCCGTCTATGTTGAAGATGGTTTGTGTTATTTTACATCCGGCTATGTTGAAGATGAATTGTGTTATTTTACATTCTGTCTATGTTGAAGATGGTTTGCGTTATTTTACATTCCGTCTATGTTGACGATGGATTGTGTTATTTTACATCCGGCTATGTTGAAGATGAATTGTGTTATTTTACATTCGGTCTATGTTGAAGATGGTTTGCTTTATTTAACATTCTGTCTTGTCTGTGTTAAAAATGGTTTAAGTTTTTTTTTACATTCCGTCTATGTTAAAGATGGTCCTTGTTATGTAACATTCTGTTCATGTTGAAGATGGTTTGTGTTATTTTTAATTCCGTCTATGTTGAAGATTGTTTGTGGTATTTTACATTCCATCTATGTTGAAGATGGTTTATATTATTTTTCATTCCGTCTATGTTGAAGATGATTTGTGTTATTTTTTATTCCGTCTATGTTGAAGATGGATTGTGTTATTTTACATTCCGTCTATGTAAAAGATGGTTTGCTTTATTTAACATTCTGTCTTGTCTGTGTAAAAAATGGTTTAAGTTTTTTTTACATTCCGTCTATGTTAAAGATGGTCCTTGTTATGTTACATTCTGTTCATGTTGAAGATGGTTTGTGTTATTTTTCATTCCGTCTATGTTGAAGAGGGAAATTTGTGTTATTTTACATTCCGTCTATGTTGAAGATGTAATGTGTTATTTTTCAATCCGTCAACCGACTTTGAAACACGTAACAGACTTTAATACACGTCAAATACTTTGTTACACGTCAAATACTTTGAAACACGTGACAGACTTTGATACATGTCAAATACTTTGATACACGTCACAGTATTTGATACACGTCAAATACATCGACACACGTCAAATACTTTAATTAACGTTTAAACGACGAAAATTTTATTCACATCTAGAAAATGAATATAGAAACAAAGATATCTTACTTGGGTAACAAACGTCATTATAAAAGTACGAGATATGAGGGTCATTACATTTACATGTGTCGGATATACATCTGAGAGAGTGTAAGCACGTGCCATCCCCTACAGCTGGATCGCATGCTTTGCCATGTGTCCCCTCTGATAGTAAAAACCGTTATTTCTATAACCATGCATACAATTAAAGATTTTCAAAACCTTATCTTGATTTTTACATTTTTTTCAATCAACGGCTCTCAGTTCAAGCGACCACTTAATTTGTTGCTTAAATGTTTTGAAGAATTTTTCGTCTTCTTTGTTGGGATTACGTTAGGCCTTGTATAATTTATTAAAACGCATGGATAACAAGAACCTATTGTTAAGCCCTGTACAATTTATCAAAACTCGTGGATAACAAGAACCCATTGTTATAGGGTGCGAGGTTTAGCGCTATAAAACCAGGTTAATTCCCTTTCTTTTTAAATTTGAAAATGCCTGTACTAAGTCAGGAATATGACAGTTGTTGTCAATTCGTTTGATGTGTTTTGTCATTTGATTTTGCCATTTGATTAGGGACTTTACGATTGAATTATCCTCGGAGTATTTTTGTGATTTTACTTTGTGTTAGGCCCCGTATAAATTATTATAACTCGTGAATAACAAGAACCCATGGTCAGACCCCGTATAATTTATGAAAACTGGTGGATAAAAAAAAACATTGTAAGGCAACGTATAATTTGAGTTTGACATTGTTACTTTGTATACTATAGAGACTAGATTGTTGATAGATGTTGTTCCGTATTTTGAACAAGGGGTGACTTACACTAATAACTACACCTGCGAATGAACTTTCAACAGGAATTTGCGAAGCTTAAATATGATGACAAGTTATGCCAGAATAACGATAAGGTAGAAAAGAAATAGGTAGCATCCATTCACAGGAAAAAAGACACTTTTGCTGAGGAATAACGACTAGTAGACAAAAAACAGTCCACCAAACACTGACTATTCACCAAACGATGGGCAAACGAACACAAACAAACTTGGTTTGACAGCAGGTGTTTTAGGGGGTTGCACATGTGCATGTACATATCAAGTCAAGCCCATGGAAAGTGAAATCGGAAGGGTGAGCTGAGTAGTTAGACACAAATGGTAGGGAGTATTACACAAATATTTCGTGGCGGTAAAATGTATGATGGCGTTCGTTAAAAGTTCAACGCTAAGTAACTTCTCCAACTTTACGAGATGCCTTGCTTAAAAGGCTTCGTAAACAGTTCATCGAGACTACTTTAACTCTACTATTTGCCATGGTTAAATAGCTTCGTTAACAGTACAAAGAGACTAGTTCAACTCTACTATTTGCCTGGGTTAAAAGACGTCGTAAACTATTCAATAAGACTGCTTTAATTTATAATGCCTTGTTAAATGACTTTATTGTTAACTGTATTATAACGAAACAATTACGAGAAATTGTAAGTACTCTCTGCTACGTTAAAATTGATTCAATGAAGCTTTAACCGTTTTATAAATTGATAAAGTGCCTCTTCCTTTTTTATTATAAAATTGATAAGAGGCCACTTCCTTTTTTATAAGATTGATAAGAGTGCCACTTCCTTTTTTATAATATTGATAAAAGTGCCACTTACTTTTTTATAAAATTGATAAGAGGCCACTTCCTTTTTTTATAAGATTGATAAAAGTGCCACTTACTTTTTTATAAGATTGATAAAAGAGCCACTTACTTTTTTATAAGATTGATAAAAGTGCCACTTACTTTTTTATAAGATTGATAAAAGTGCCACTTACTTTTTTATAAGATTGATAAGAGTGCCACTTCCTTTTTTATAAAATTGATAAAAGTGTCACTGCCTTTTTTATAAAATTGATAAAAGTGTCACTTTCTTTTTTCTTATAAGATTGATGAGTGTCACTTTATATATAAAATAGATAAGAGTGTCACTTCCTTTTTTTCTTATAAGATTGATGAGTGTCACTTTATATATAAAATAGATAAGAGTGTCACTTATATTTGTTTATAGAATTGATAAGAGTGCCACTTACTTTTTTTTTATAAAATTGATAAGAGTGACACTTACTTTTTTTTTTATAAAATGGATAAGAGTGCCACTTACTTTTTTTATATAAAATGGATAAGAGTGCCACTTACTTTTTTTTTAAATGATTAGAGTGCCACTTACTTTTTTTTGTCTAAAATTGATATAAATGCCACTTACTTTTTATTTTTTCTAAAATTGAAAAGAGTGCAACTAACTTTTATCATGAAATTTATAAAAGTGCCACTTACCTTTTTTCATGAAATTTATAAAAGTGCCACTTACCTGTTTTCCTGAAATTTATAAAAGTTCCACTTGCCTTTTATTTTTCTAAAATTGATAAGTGCCACTTACTTTTTTTTTATACAATTGATAAAAGTGCCACTAACTTTTTTTTTTATATAAAATTGATAAGAATGTCACTTACTTTTTACGCATGCGTTAGAATAGTTGTAATGAGTTGCGTCAATACATTTACATACACAACTTGAACATTCTGAACCATTTATTGTGTCGGTGCAGTTACTATCTGTAGTACAGTGCTCACCAATGTTTATTACTTTAATAAAGAAAACATTATCAGTCAAATAATGTGCATTCATTGTGTGCAGCTATGATGAAGAAAACTTCCTGAGTCAACTACTCTACATTCAATGTTTGTCGCTTTCATGATTAAATCATTCTCAGTCAAATACTGTACATTGAATGTTTGTCGCTATAATACAATAAACATTCTCAGTAAAATACTAAACAGTTAATGTTTGTCGCTATAATAAAGTAAACATTCTCAGTCTAATACTGCGCATTCATTTCTATTCGGACAAAACTCACCAATGTTTATAGCTATAATAAAATTTCTCTTTAAAATACTGTACATTCAATGTTTAAAGCTATAATAAAAGAAACATTCTCAGGCAAATGGGACAATACCCCTAAAGGACCTTGAAATGAGGAACACAGATTTTTACTCTCATTAAAAAATTAGTCTGCCATGCATATGTGGGAGCTGTGATTTTAAAAATTGACATACATGAACTAGGACAGGTGTTTTATAGAGCTGATGTGATGTGAAAAAAAGTATACAAAAATAAACCTGATCAAAAAATTACAGAGGACATATTTCTTAAAGATTTTTATGGTCAGAAGTTTGGGATTATTTCCTGTGGATAGTGACATGTTTCACTATCTTTCGGAGCTTGGCACTTAACGGGAAAACGAATCACACTTGCTACCTCGAAAATCGCACCACACATGTGCAAGTGTCTCAGCTTCAAAACGAGCTATCATACCTATCCAAGTTTACGATTTGGCCTGAGCAACAGAAGAAAACGTTAACATTACCGCTTATGGAGAATATTTTGCGCATATTGCCCCAAATACTGTGCATTCATTGTGTGCATGATACAACAAAAACTTTCTGAGTCAGATACTGTGCATTCAATTTGTGTCGCTATAATAAAGTAAACCTTCTCAGTCAATTACTGTGCAGTCGTTGTGTACAGCTATCATAAAGTAAACATTCTCAGTCATATACTGTGACGGCTTGCATAACGCTGAGTCCACAAACGTAACGTCTTCAAATTACTAATATCATTTACGACGTCGGCATTTCCTCCAAGAAAACGTAAGCGTAACAATCACATTGGACACTAATGCCTCGTTCACACGAACATTTAATTCGAATTGAATTCGAATCGAATGCGAATCGAATTGTCTAACACTCTTCTTTTTTAATTCAAATTGGTTAATTCGAATTATCCAATTCGCATTATAAATACTTTGTTTGTTAATACGAACTAAAAGGTAACGTCGTTTGGACAGTAAAGCGAATTTGACACGCATTGTAATTCGAATTAGAATAACGTTAAGACGTAAAAACGTTTTAAATGCGAATTAATTAATTCGAATTAGTTAAATTAATGCGAATCGAATTCGCATCACATGTGAACTCAGCATTAGTATATAAAAAAAAATATTTAGAAAATGGATAACTGTAACATAATAGCTGAACATTTAATAAATCAGGGATTCAGCCGGGAGTATCGAACCATTCATAATTTGCAGATTTTTTAATACTCCTTTAAATGCAAATATTGAATATCGAGTCTATTGTGAAGCAGGAAAATAGCTAGTACATTTTTTTTTAAACTTTTCTAACATTTCTTATATTAATTCTTCCAAATTACTAGTTCTTTAAATGTTTGTTTTGTGTAGCTCGTCGAAAAAAAACTATTGTGCGATATTGCAGGAAATACGTTTAATTTGTACAAATTTCAGGTTAAAACAATATTTAATGCCTAATTAATGTTTCAAGTTTCATACATTTTTGCCGTTTTCTAAATGTTCGTTTTATACATCATAGGTTTATTTTGTATAACGTTTTCAATTTTGTGGATTGTAACGGCTAGCTTTAATCATTTTATTTTAATAAAAACCTTCCCATTTAAAACATATCTGTACCACGGTGGTAAAAAGCTACCTTTAAATGCTTGTTTTACCGTTGTTGTAAACTTTGTGTACTCGATAGTTAGTAAAAGCATCATACCTGAACATAACTCGATAATTAAAACAAGCATCATACCTGCACATAACTCGATAATTAAAACTAGCATCATACCTGAACATAACTCGATAATTAAAACTAGCATCATACCTGAACATAGTTCGATAGTTACAAGGGCAAGTACGCAAATCCCAAGCTGTACTGACGTATTGACCTGCAATTTACAAACATAAATCCTTTTACGCATAACCATTTACCAAAAGAATGTACAGTACATTAACGAATTCTTGGATTTGTCTATGTGCAGCTTATCTGTGGAAATGCATAGTATTGTAAAAAAAACAATCATTTTGAAGTACTATGAATTTTCGATCTCAGAAATAAATATTTAATTGTATTTGGCAAAACATAATGACTTCTCATTCTGGTATATATGATGATTTGATTTACAACTACAAAATCGATGCCACTGCTGGTAGAGTTGTTATTCCCCGATAGTATCTCCAGCCCAATAATCAGCACTTTTTACCACTTGAAAATGTTAGAGGTTTACATGTGATAGATCCAAAAGATATTAATGCAAATGTTTAAACTTTAAACTCACCATTATTTCTATTTCTATAAAATAATTCGAAACTACGAACTAGAGTTCCTTCAAATAAAATCACAAAGTTAGTTCACTAACGCGTTATAAACGTTGTCTTTTTTGCTGGCAAATGCATAAATGAGAAAGAAGTTTAATCTTTTTAATTGGAAATTAAAGTTTTCTGCATCAATTGATAGACAAGTTTTCGTTTTTGTTGAGTTAAAACTTGTTCGTTCTATAGAGATTTCGTAATTTGAATAATATCTAAATTGCATGTTCATCATAGATGTACCATATCGCATCTTTTTATTTATACTTATAAAAATCATAAATAAGATTTAATTTTGAATACTACTTTTTAATCTGACACGCTTTGGTTGAGTTGTAAACATAAACATTCATAAACTATCAAACTTGAAAGTCTTATAGAAAATAAACTAGTACAGGCTTCAATTAGGACAAATTTAATATGTTTTCTTATTGCAAATTTGATTGCATTTTCTGAAGAATTAGGAGGAAAAAGCTGTCGATGTAAATAAGTTCATGCAGGTAACAGATGACACTGACATTTCAATAAAACAGTAAAACATAATTAAGATAAATAAAAATAATATGATTTTAGTTACCTTTATTCCCCTAAAACAAATTTCGACTTTGGTTACCTATGGTTACCTAACATTGGCTTAAATGATAGGTACTGACTTTCGTTACCTCTGGTCACATAACATAGACAAACATGATGGGTACTGACTGCTGTTCCTTCTCGTCACCAGACATAGACACACATGATAGGTACTGACTTTCGTTACCTATGGTCACGTACCATAGACATACATGATGGGTACTGACTTTAGCTAACTCTTGTCTTTCTACTCAGATGCTGAACTACTTTAGTAATCTAAGAGCAATATTGACTTTTGTGTTCACCTTATAAACATTTTGACCTAGTTTTCTTCAGATCACTTAACCCATATGTTTACTTTGGTTTCCTTGGATAACCCTACACAGTTATTGATTTTGGTTACCTGTAGTCACATTATACATGTATAAAGTCTTTTTTACATCTGATCACATATTTATGCAACTTGTTTTAACATCAGCCCAACAATGAAAGATCTGTCGCCGGGATTTGAACTATTGCCAATAAAATATCGAAGATGGAATTTTGATATATGCAAATGTCTTCATTTTTACCTCTAATTACGTGATAGAGATATGTAAAATGACTAACTATGTTTGTCAGTCACATATATAGATAATGACTAACTATGTTCGCCCATCACATATATAGATAATGACTAATTATATTCGCCTTTCATATATATCGATAATAACTAAATAAGTTCGCCCGTCACATATATAGATAATGACTAACTATGTTCGACCGTCATATATATAGATATTGACTAACTATGTTCGCCCGTCACATATATAGATATTGACTAACTATGTTCGCCGCGTATATAGATAATGACTGACTATATTCGCCCGTCACATATATAGATTATGACTAACTATATTTGTCTTTCACTGATATGGATAATGACCAACTGTGTTCGCCCGTCACATACATACATATTGACTAACCATGTTCGCCCGTCACATATATAGACAATGACTTACTATATTTGCCGGTCACATATATGGATAATGACTAACTATGTATGCCCGTCACATATATAGATAATGACTAAGTTCGACTCTAACTGATATATACACATGGAAAAAAGTATTGCAACACCTTGATTTTTTGGATGAAATAAAATAAAATATGTGTATAATATTATTGATACATAGTTTATGATAACATTATATAGATAATGACTAAGTATGTTTGACTTTCACTGATATGGATATTGAATAATTGTATTCACCCGTCATATATATAGATAATAACTAACTGTGTTCGCCCGTCACATATATAGACAATGACTTACTATATTTGCCGGTCCCTTATATAGACAATGACTAACTATGTTCGCCCGTCGCATATATAGATCATGACTATGTTCGACTCTATCTTTCACAAATATGGATAATGACTAATCATGTTTCATTCAATCAAGAAAGGCGGATTTGGACGTACCTTATTTTATCGTGTTATATACATGTTCTATTATTTGGTTTATATCAATGATAATGAACTTCTAAGATTGATCAGCCTAATACATACAGGCATACCCGCATATTTGGCCTTCAAATTGCCTTGTTTTGAGTGATTCTAAAGAGAGCTTATTCGGAAAAGCAAAACGAAATTGAACACCATACTTATAAATCTAACATCTGCAAATACGGATTTATTTTACCAATCTTTGCCTATCAACTACACTGATTGATACGAACATGCTTATTTATTGTAGAGGTTAACGGTCGATACTTTTCCTTGTAGTGTTAAAAACATATCCACATAAACGCATTGAAAATATGACTTTCTAACGGATAACTATATATTGAAGGATATTTTATTGAAAAGCTGAATGGCATAGCTCCTTTTTCACGGACAAAAATAGCATTTAAATATTTTGAAATACATATTATACTTATATTGTTCAGAAAATAATAAAATAAAATTTGCACAAGGAACTCATTTCACTAATACTTTAGAAAAATAACAAGAAATCAAAACGGAATTATTGTAAAGTAAGAGGTTAAGTTTTGCTAAAGTGGCGGCTGTATGGATTAAAACATGAATTTAAATATAAGATTATTGACCATTATAAATAATCGAAGGGTAGATTCATACAAGTCAATATTGACAAAGATGACAACATATATACTTTAGTGAACTTATATCCACCTAATAATTCATGTGATTCTAAAACACGAAATCCTTTTCTTTAAGTAGGTAAAACAATTAATTGAAAATTATAGTTAGCTGAGCACGTAATTGGTGGGGACCTCAACAACGTATTATCGATATAAGTTCCAGAGAGGAAAAATAGCAAATACAAGTTTGATAAACCATTTCATAACATTAAGATATTGGTTAAGACTATATAAGTAACTGATGTCTGGAGAAAAAAATACACAAATATAAAACACAATTTACCTGGAAAAGACAAAAATAGACAGAATCTTCAAGAATTGACTATATTCTAGTAAGTGATGAAATTTGTATTACATGCGATATGACACTTATGATTTTACATATACTGACCATAATGCCGATTTAATAAAATCAAAGTAAATAAAAACTCAAAAGAAGTTACTGGATATTTAACTATCTTCGTACACATGCTAACATTCGTTTGAAATTTCCCACAATGCAACTCGTTGATATAAGACAATATCGCTCGTTCATATAAGAAAAGTTTTTATCGAATCGCTTCTTCCATAGACTGTTTATGTTTATAAATATAGCAAAAAAACTAAACAGTCATGAAAAATATTCAAATTCATTTCTAATGCATGTACTTCATTCAATGTGTATGTAGAGTTTTAGTTAGTGTCAGCAAATGGTGAAAATCCAAGAAAAGGTTATCAATATTCCTATTGGATAGGAAACAATAATATGCACCTTTTAACCTATACAATTACTATGCACAACAGAGGTGACAATTAAGTGTTTTCTATATGCATCAACCGTATATATCGGAAGAAATCTTATATACATTTAAAACTTTATATAAAACTGTACTTGTTGAGCAGTATTTCATTTTTTTAAATGCTAATTAAAATATGTTGTTGACTAAGTGATTTACTGATTGTAGGGATTGTTGATTATTTAAGATAAACTACTTTCTATTCTATATAATGTCTATACATCTATTTATAGAATGTCTTGTTGTTGTATAACAGGGGATTTCTTTTTTTTTTAGTATTTTTCAATCATTTTTGGTTTATTCATATATCATGTTTATAGCATTATAGGATCACTATGAATTACAGAATAATTTCTTATTTGCAATAACGAAAACAAAAATGAAAAATCTTGTTGGCGTTAGTGTTCACGCTCTTTTAAATACTTAGGGTCTACATATTTGTATCATCAAAATGGCAACATCAAAGAATGATTAAAATAATTAAAAACCAATAAAGCATGAAAACAAATACAGATTAAACTACTGTGGAAGACCTGAAGGTGTATTAAAGCATGAAAACAAATATAGATTAACCTACTGTGGAAGACATGAAGGTGTAATAAAGCATGACAACAAATATAGATTAACCTACTGTGGAAGACATGAAGGTGTAATAAAGCATGACAACAAATATAGATTAACCTACTGTGGAAGACCTTAAGGTGTAATAAAGCATGAAAACAAATATAGATTAATCTACTGTGGAAGACCTTAGGTGTAATAAAGCATGACAATAAATATAGATTAACCTACTGTGGAAGACCTGAAGGTGTAATGAAGCATGACAACAAATATAGATTAACCTACTGTGGAAGACATGAAGGTGTAATAAAGCATGACAATAAATATAGATTAACCTACTGTGGAAGACCTGGAGGTGTAATAATGCATGACAATAAATATAGATTAACCTACTGTGGAAGACCTGGAGGTGTAATAATGCATGACAATAAATATAGATTAACCTACTGTGGAAGACCTGAAGGTGTTATAATGCATGACCATAAATATAGATTAACCTACTGTGGAAGACCTGGAGGTGTAATAATGCATGACAATAAATATAGATTAACCTACTGTGGAAGACATGAAGGTGTAATAAAGCATGACAATAAATATAGATTAACCTACTGTGGAAGACCTGAAGGTGTAATAAAGCATGACATCAAGTATAGATCAACCTACTGTGGAACACCTTAAGGTGTAATAAAGCATGACAACAAATATAGATTAACTTACTGTGGAAGACCTGAAGGTGTAATAAAGCATGAACACAAATATAGATTAACCTACTGTGGAAGACCTGAAGGTGTAATAAAGCATGACAATAAATATAGATTAACCTACTGTGGAAGACCTGAAGGTGTAATAAAGCATGACAACAAATATAGATTAACCTACTGTTGAAGACCTGAAGGTGTATTAAAGCATGACAACAAATATAGATTAACCTACTGTGGAAGACCTGAAGGTTTATTAAAGCATGACAACAAATATAGATTAACCTACTGTGGAAGACCTGAAGGTGTAATAAAGCATGACAACAAGTTTAGATTAAACTACTGTGGAAGACCTGAAGGTGTAATAAAGCATGACAACAAATATAGATTAACCTACTGTTGAAGACCTGAAGGTGTAATAAAACATGACAATAAATATAGATTAACCTACTGTGGAAGACCTGAAGGTGTAATAATGCATGACAATAAATATAGATTAAACTACTGTGGAAGACCTGAAGCTGTAATAAAGCATGAAAACAAATATAGATTAACCTACTGTGGAAGACCTGAAGGTGTAATAATGCATGACAATAAATATAGATTAAACTACTGTGGAAGACCTGAAGGTGTATTAAAGCATGACAACAAATATAGATTAACCTACTGTGGAAGACCTGAAGGTGTATTAAAGCTTGACAACAAGTATAGATTAACCTACTGTGGAAGACCTGAAGGTGTAATAAAGCATGAAAACAAATATAGATTAACCTACTGTGGAAGACCTGAAGGTTTAATAAAGCATGAAAACAAATATAGATTAACCTACTGTGGAAGACCTGAAGGTGTATTAAAGCTTGACAACAAATAAAGATTAACCTACGGTGGAAGACCTTAAGGTGTATTAAAGCATGACATCAAATATAGATAAACCTACTGTGGAAGACCTGACATTGTATTAAAGCATGAAACCATGCAGTTTGTGTTCAGACGATATACTAAACTGCTTGTTCAGATATCCTGAAATGTAACAGATACAAATACAATTTCAGTTTTATCAATAGATTTACAATTATTTACCAGTCTGTTGAAAAACAAATATAGATTTACCTACTGTGGAAGACCTGAAGGTGTAATAAAGCATGAAAACATAGATTTTGTGTTCAGACGATATACTATGTTGATTGTTCAGATATCCTGAAATGTAACAGATACAAATACAATTTAGTTTTATCAATAGATTTACAATTATTTACCAGTCTGTTGAAAAACAAATATAGATTTACCTACTGTGGAAGACCTGAAGGTGTAATAAAGCATGAAAACATAGATTTTGTGTTCAGACGATATACTATGTTGATTGTTCAGATATCCTGAAATGTAACAGATACAAATACAATTTCAGTTTTATCAATAGATTGACAATTATTTACCAGTCTGTTGAAAAACAAATATAGATTTACCTACTGTGGAAGACCTGAAGGTGTAATAAAGCATGAAAACATAGATTTTGTGTTCAGACGATATTCTATGTTGATTGTTAAAATGGTTAATATATCGTGAAGTGGAGCAAATACAATTACAATTTAATCGATAAAGTTACATTTATTAACCAGTCTGCTGCAAACACAATATAGATCTACTTACTGTGTTCGAACTGAAGAGACAAACCTAATAGTTTCCTCGTGTTTATTTAGCACAGACAAAAACCGAGGCAGTGATGGGTTACACTAATGTCCTGACAATGTTTTAAGTTAAGTTTTAAGCAGATGTTCTTAATTTCGATTAAAAATGCTTCCACTTTTATTTTTTGTCTATCGAATGAGTTAAAAAATGTTCAACTGATTTTTATAGCTCGTTCTAATGTTGTACTGATATACCACTTCCCAGGTTAGGGGGAGGGTTGGGATCCCGCTAAAATGTTTAACCCCGCCACATTATTTATGTATGTGCCTGTCCCAAGTCAGGAGCCTGTAAATCAGTGGTTGTCGTTTGTTTATCAGTTACATATTTGTTTTTCGTTCATTTTTTTTGTAATAAATAAGGCCGTTAGTTTTCTCGCTTGAATTGTTTTACATTGTCTTATCGGGGACTTTTATAGCTGACTATATGTTGTATGAACTTTGCTCATTGTTGAAGGCCGTACAGTGACCTATAATTGTTAATGTTTGTGTCATTTGTGGTCTTTTGTGGAAAGTTGTCTCATTGGCAATCATACCACATCTTCTTTTTTTATATATTTAATGGTCTTAGTTTAATTGGATAAACTTGTAAATGGTATTGCAGTTCTACTGTGTAACGGATGTATCGAATGGGTTGACACATTAATCAAGATGACAGATCATTAAACTGATTAAGAACTGACCATCAAATCTTTGATGTAAATGACCACGCCACATAACTGCCCGCTAAACAATATTCGTTTTCACTCGAATTATTAAAATTGTATAAAAAAAAATTACGTAATTTAAAGAAATAATCGAAGGCAATGTGAACATTTAAAAAAAAAACCTTTTTCTTTGACTAAAAGTTATCAAACTAAAATAACTTGTACAAATCTAAACTAATAATAAAAAAGAAGGATAATTGCTATACCAAGTAATTTATCAATTTACGTCGTGAATAGTTGGGGAAAACTTGCAAAAAGATTTGCTCTTAAAATCTAAATTAACAATTATCCTTTCTAATTCAAACTCTTGATATTTATAACTACAACAGAGAAACTAAACAAAAATCATAAAAAAATAGAACACAAGTTTGACAATTATTAATCTATTCAAATACATTAAAGTAAGGTCTTTCCGGAATTTTGACCGTCAAACCAAGCCTAAACGAAATGATAAAATAATTAAAAGCATCAATTATAATCAACTTATCAATATCAGTGGGCACCAAATTAATAAAATCAGCACTAATTAGCTGCAATGTTCACATCTTTGTGACCATACCACTATAGAAACATGTTAACAACAGTTGGTTGGTACTGATCGTACAATAGCAAAAAGCTGTGCAACGATCTTAATGAGAAACACCATCAATCAACTTCGTGGGCAATCCCATGAACCTCAAACTAATATAAACAACCCTTATCGGTAAACTTAACTACTCCCATGAACCTCAAACTAATATAAACAACCCTTATCGGTAAACTTAACTACTCCCATGAACCTCAAACTAATATAAACAACCCTTATCGGTAAACTTAACTACACTCAATACGCCCACTGTCGTAATGACAAGAGATCAAAACTATGATAGCATAATCAAACATATGCAATACACAACTTCAAAAAAACAGTAAATTAAACAAAATTAATATACACTAAAAAAACCTAAACATTGGCATAAAGCATTATAAATGAATAAAAAACATTTATGAAACTAAGAGTTATTTACAAAAATAAAAATATTGTCCACATGACTTAATCGGTTTGAACTTTCGGAAGCACTTCTTCTTATCTTTCAACAGGAGTACCAGTTTCCTTCATTTCTGACTGTTCCTGTAGATATGTTGCCTGTTACGGATCGACAGATTCGCCAGTCAATACTGGTATTTAGATAAATACATTGCCACCAACACAAAAGTTTCGATATACACGTTCACTGTTAGTCTTTTGTCACATGTCCATGAAGTAAAATCCAAGCTAAAATGATTGAAACATTTTGAATAATCTATCACAACTGGCAGCACATGGTGCTACTAAAGCAGCAAATGTTCTTTCTAATTTTCCTAGGCAATTAAAGGATTTAAATTTCATTTCATTAAAATATCTTTATTTAAAAAATTGAGACTGGAAATGTGGAATGTGTAAAAGAGACAGTAACAGGAAAAAAAGCGAACAGCAGTCGAATGCCACACCATGTCTTAAACAAAGCGGGAAAATCCATTGCCTGGCGGCGGATTTTAAATGGCCCCTCAACAAAATGTGTACTAGTTCAAACTTCAAACTTCAAACCATAAAACCAAAGTAATAATTAAACACATACAAGACTAACAAAAACCAGAGACTTTGTCAAGGTAACCATACCAAGAGGCACATCCAGTATGCATAGGTCAAGAGTCAAAAAGTCATAGACTGGTCAAGAGTGCCATGCAAAAAAAACCACAAAGCATATTTTGAGGAAATGTTAATCTAGGTACACAAAACTATCTTATTTGTTATATTTACAAGAAATCTACCCGGAAATTTGTGTTTAATTATAGTCAATTGTGTAAAGATGTTAATATCAGTGAAAATACACCTACTTCGTGTAATTGCAGTAATTCCGCATATATTTATGGACCCATTTCCCATGTTATAACAGGAGATCTTAACATCGTTCCAGACCGAGAGTTAAAATCATTCCTCAGTAAAGGACCTAAATATCGTCCCCCGTCAATTATTAATTGGAATGAGTGTCGTAATATCATCCACGACTCACTCCATACTTACTGTATGAAATGGATAAAACGGGAAAAAGCTGACAAAAAATCTTTGGACTCTTTTTTTAATTCAGTAATGAAGATAGTTGATATACGTATTCAACATTTTAAAGAACATTTTACTATTAACAATAACCACAATAAACCTATTTCTCGTATCATACATAAACTAAAAGAACTAGCCAAGGAATTTGTTTTTGTCCGATAAAGCTGCTAATAATATTATTATTGTTTGACGTAAATTTTACATTGAGGTTCTGAAAAAGGAAATCATCAATTCACCAACATTCCAACTGACTCCATTTTCAGAAAACGAAATCTGTAACAAACATAAACTTTTAGCCACCGCTTTACAAGCAGAGCCAAATACATTGAAATTCCCAACTATGTATTGGCTTCCGATGCTACACAAAACCCCTTACAAATATAGATTTATTTCGTCTTCAAGCCATTGTTCAACTACTAAATTATCAAGTCTTCTTACCAGCACACTTGGTACAATTAAAAACCTTATAATAAATTGTTCAAATAAGGCCTTCGAAAATAGTGGAATAAATTACTTTTGGAGTGTCAAGAACTCGTTGGAAGTACTTGATAAATTGCATGCTCATATTGGTGATTTTGAATCTGTTCAAAGTTTTGATTTTTCTACCCTGTATACCACATTGCCTCACATTCTCATTAAGAAGAAATTCACACACCTAATTAAATGGGCTTAAAAAAATCAGAATGTGAATATATATGTTCAAACTCTTTTAGATCATTTTTTAGTAGCAATAAACAAAAAAACTATGTTAATTGGACATGCTTTGATACTATATATGCCCTTGAATTTTTACTAGATAACATTTTTGTTCGCTTTGGGGATTCCGTATATCGTCAGATTATCGGAATTCCAATGGGGACTAACTGTGCACCACTTATTGCGGACCTCTTTTTGTATTGTTATGAGTTACAATTTATGACAAAAATAAGCAAAGACCCATCAAAACAACATCTGATAAACAAATGTAATAATACTTTTATATATTTGGATGATATTTTGGCTCTCAATAATGACGACTTCAGTATGTATATTAATGAAATTTATCCTGCTGAACTTACTTTAAATAAAGCTAATACTAATAATGACCACTGCCCTTTTCTCGATCTTGATATGTATATCACTAACGGAAAGCTGAATACTAAAATTTATGATAAAAGGGATGAATTTTCATTTGTTATCGTTAATTATCCGTTTTTAGATGATGACGTTCCCTTGTCACCATCTTACGGTGTTTATATATCTCAACTTGTAACGATTCGCTCGTGTTTGTAACAATGTTTTAGATTTTAACGAGAGAAATTTATGTATTACTGAAAAATTATTACACCAGGGGTTTCGATATCACAAACTAGTCAAAACTTTTACTAAATTTTATCATCGGTATAAAGACATCATTCGTAAATATAGCTCAACATGCAGACTTTTTATACGTTCAGGTGTTTCACATCCAATTTTTTATGGAAATATTCTTTATAAAGCACAGAGGTGTCAGTATTCACCTCAGAAACTTACAAAACCTTTAAATAGACTGATTAAGAAGGGGTATAATTACGATACTGTTGTCAAGTCATTAAAGATTGCATATTTTGGCGTTAATATTGAGTCACTGATAAGGTCTTTGCTTCGGAACTAAAGACATTTATTCTAAAAAAAAGTTGTTGGCATGACACGGGTTATGTTCTTCTCATATATGTTATGATGGTATGATACTAAACCCCTAACGGGAAGGATTGTGCCTGATGTTCATATGATGAAATCATAATCTTTCAGTCAGTTTAATTGAAGTCTGGAGCTGGCATGTCAGTTAACTGCAAGTAGTCTGTTGTTATTTATGTATTTTTGTCATTTTGTTTATTTTCTTTAGTTACATCTTCAGACATCAGACTCGGACTTCTCTTGAACTGAATTTTAATGTGCGTATTGTTATGCGTTTATTTTTCTACATTGGTTAGAGGTATAGGGGGAGGGTTGAGATCTCACAAACATTTTTAACCCCGCCGCATTTTTTCGCCTGTCCCAAGTCAGGAGCCTCTGGCCTTTGTTAGTCTTGTATTATTTTTATATTAGTTTCTTGTGTACAATTTGGAAATTAGTATGGCGTTCATTATCACTGAACTAGTATATATTTGTTTAGGGGCCAGCTGAAGGACGCCTCCGGGTGCGTGAATTTCTCGCTACATTGAAGACCTGTTGGTGACCTTCTGCTGTTGTTTTTTTATTTGGTCGGGTTGTTGTCTCTTTGACACATTCCCCATTTCCATTCTCAATTTTATCAAACATATCTATATACCTAATGTAAATATACATGTAAGCAGATGTGGTATGATTGCAATCAGACAATTCTTAAAATGATTCAAACACAATGTACGAGTTGTACATTGAGGGCAAAAGTCAAGCTCATATGAAGTTTCTCGTGTCACAAGACTCACCATCTTATGGCAATACAGCTTCATGCCACATATTCAGAAGAAATGTCAATTTAAAATTATACTTTTAGGTCATGGTAATATACCAAGTAATACATTGTATCATGATGACACACACAAAGTGCATATGTCAAGAGTCTAAAAGTCATAGTCTGGTCAAGAGTTCTATGTCAAATATACACAAAGCAGTCCTGCACGAATGTTCATCATTGACACGTAACATTGTCTTGTGTCATGATGCACTACACATGCTAAATACAGAGAACATGGGTCAGGTACAGAAACAGAAAAGACATATGACTCAATCAACGTACTTGTATTGCAGGTCACTACAAATGCCTTCAAAATAGAACATAAACTCTCGCAACATTTCAAGATTAAAACCGTCTTTCACAAAAGCTTGCACATGATTCTTTGCAACGATTATCTTACCACTGTTAATTGAAAATCGTGTCGTGCAGTTATGTCAATAAATAAAACGGTAAGATGAGACATTGAAACACTTAAAACTAGGGTTAAACTTTACCATTAATTTTGTAACTTTACTATGTGTTAACCTGATAGAAACAACTGATGCCGTCATGAAAGGGAATATTTGCAATAGTACGACCAAAACAATACAAGACAAAGTTGAAAACAAATGAAAGAAATTATACCTACGACTTTTCTTATCAAAATGCACAAGTAAGGAACCGTAGTTTTCATATAATGTACTCGTCTAAAATATTCGCTCACGTTGAACAATGGACATTAACACTGTATATTTATACAAACGACCAATCTTGTAAATAAATGAATAAATAAATATATATATAGTTCAAAACATGCCAAATATTGTAAGGCCCGTTATCAATTGAATACAGATTGTCTGATCGTAATACAATTCAAAATAAAGTTAGAAACAAGCTTGCTGTCATTAGTAAAGGTAACAGTAGTATACCGCTGTTCAAAACTCATAAATCCATGGACAAAAAACAAAATCGGGGTATCAAACTAAAATAAATGTTTTAATTTAATGTTCGCTGGTAGCGTAATTAAATATCTATTGTATTTTTCTGGATATCATTTGATAATGTTTTTCTTTTTTTTTCATAGCGTTTTCAAAACATCAATGGATTGGATTCGTCCTGTTTGGGTTGATACTTTCATAGTGGCACATTACGCAATCTTACCTTTTAGATCTGTACATGTAAAGTTCTGCTTCGCATCCGGACTTTCACAGATCGGTGTTGTCTTGATAATATTTTTTTCAAGTATGGCATCATTTTGTAGTCAGTTTTAATTTTTTTGTATGTACGTAGTTTAGGCATATTTTCTGACGCATTTACTGTTGCCACAACTGGGTCGATGCCGTTGCTGGTGGACATTTCATACCAAGGGTATCGCCAGCCCAGTAGTCAGTGTTGTCATGAATATCAATAATACGGTCATTTGAATAAATGTACTGTTTGCAAAATTATGAATTGTTTGAAATGCGAAGATTATGCCAGGCATAGATTACCTTAGCCGTATTAAACAAATCTTTTTTTTAGAATTTTGGGTTCTCAATGCTCTTCAACTTTTAAATGGTAAGCTTTCTTACTTATTCGATCTGAGTGTCACTGATAAGTCTTGTATTGATGAAACGCGCGTCGGGCGTATCAAGTATAGGCCTGGTACCTTCGAAAACTGTTTGCACCACTGGGTTGATGCCACTGCTGGGTGACGTTTCGTCCTCGAGGGTATCTCCCGCCTAGTAGTCAGCACTTCGGTGTTCAATTACATTTGCATATGGTCATTGTTATAAGTTGCAAAAGTGTGAATTATTCGAACGCTAAGGAAGTTCTCATCCTAGGCATATATGAGTTTCATGTTGACGAAATGTACGATTGGTACCTTTGATAACTATTATAATCAATATTTGCTTTTATGACAACTGTACTGTATGTGCTTTGCCCATTTTCAAAGTCCATGCAATGACCTATAGTTGTAAATGTCTGAGTCATTTGGGTCACTTGTGGACAACTGTCTCTTGGCAATCATATCACATCTTCTTTTTTTATATTTACAGAAATAAAAATTAAAATATAAATTGAAAAAAGCAAATACATAAAATTGAAAAACTGTTTTAGACAATTATCCAGAGAAAGCTAATGAGTATACGACACTAAATAAAGCTGATTTTGTTTAATTGATAGCATTGTATGTCCAGTGGCAGATATGTCATACATAATTAAGACTAGATGCAAAGATGAACGACCAGAAGTTAATGATTACAATTTTTGAGGGACAGTTTATTAGAATATTGCGTTGGCTAGACGAAAAACTTCCAGAATGCCAAACTAGGAACTTATATCAAATAGCACGTTATACTACATGTATAAGGTCCCTTTTATATTTTCATTCTTGACGAATGTCAATACAAAAACGACACTGTTTTACAATCAATAACGTCCACTTTTAGTAAATCAGATAAAACATATATGGACCTTTTTTGTAACCAATTTTTCCCGGTTTCGAACATGTTTATTTTACAACTCACATGACCCATGCCTGCGTGTTGACCAGATATAAAAAAAATCAAAAGCACTGTAGTTCTCTGAAATTTTAAAGTATGGTATTTTGCTGGCTGTTATTTCGCCGACCTTATTTCAAACCCCTGGATTAAAAGAGGGCTTATCTAATTAGTCACGATTAACTTTGAATAGATTAGACCTCAACGGAAAATATTACACCGGGTTAAGAGATTTCGAGGTACACTCTAAACAAAATATATTCTTTGCAAAGTTAGATTGTCCCAGGTATCTTAGATAAATATGTTGCCTTGAAAAACAATGTACATGTGACGAACAGGTTTGTAATTTGAAATAACGGAATGATTGACATTACACTATTTTATTGGTCAGTCTGTTAAACTCTGTAAATGTTAGCTGTAATTATATGCTGACCATAAACACATCACACTGAATCTCTATATTGCTGATAACCTGAATACATCAGTTATAAATGACATCGTTTAATCTAATGGTTTGTGATTTGTTTTCATCTGTCACGCAGACACATTTTATAACTGATTTAATGGATTTGTTTTGCCTGTGTTGAACATGTTGAAGATAATAATTACCTATATTTAACTAAAACGTTTGTTTATGAGAGGATTCAGGGATCGAAACGAGACAGGTTGAACTTAATAACTCGAAATGTTAGAAATATTTCTTACAGAAATGAGTTCAGTTGTGTTGACATCTGTATTACAAAACAACATTTCCAATCGGCGCATTTAATCCCCATCCGTTTTGTTGTGATCTGAAATTGATTGTATAACATGTTCTTCTCTCTAAATGACATAACGTTATCTATTTTCTGTAGGTTGTTTGTCTTTTTAGCAATCACACAACATCATCTTACTTTTATTTTGATCAAAATATAAAATAAACGAAGAGAAGTAAACAAAAAATAACACTGAATAATTTTATTCTGATTATTTTTTAGATATGATTTTTATCAACACATTACTTTTTGTATTACAATATATACAATAAGTTAATCATAACAATAAACAAAAGTAACAATGAGTTTATAGATATTTACTACAATTTATAATTACATAGCTCCTTATTACATTACGTAAAACTTTCAGATTCCAGTGCATTTTTATTGATATTAATTGAATGATTTCTTGATAAATTCTTTCAAATTTAATTATAGGTTCAAAAGTCTAAACCAATTTCGCAACTCTGTATACTAATAAGAACACATGTTACACGAATACGGGGGGAAATGTATAAAGGAAAAGAAATTAGCCTTTTTGAAAATTGTCTCATTATGTATAAAAATTACATTACAGAAGAATCTGGGGGTATTTCTTTTGAAAAATTATAATATCTTATGAATTTCGTATTTTTTTAGAGTACACATTAGATCCAGTTATAAAAAGAAGCATAGGTTTGAATAGAAGTCAGAACTATTTAAATGAATATGTGTTAATGTGTAAATACATATTTTGCACACCTTTTTAGATTTTTTGTAGGTGGTTGTCACACAGGTGTTCGGTTGCGTCTTAACATTGATCCACTCACTATATAATTTGAGATGAATTAAATTTAACTAGTTTACTTATTTTTCTTGACTGAAATATAAAGTCTGAAAAATCTATTATTATAAAACAAACCACACACATTTGATAGACAGTAATCCAGCTACAAACCATTTCAAATAGCATAACAATTAACATAAACTAGTTGCTGATTCTTGTGTACAGTGTAATCACGTCTACATACATTTAGTAAAACATGGAATAAACAGGATGAAAATCATAATTAGAAAAAAAAGCTCAGTTGTTTGACAGTAATATCAAATTCAACTATATTGTTATAACGTTTGAGTAAAACTACAGATATACATTT